>SATZ01000014.1:0-230803 GCA_004335205.1 Ascochyta viciae-villosae
AGGTATATAGATGTGATCCTTTACTACAATAATAATACAAGGAACTTGATCACCTCTTTCACTCATCGATCACTCTTTCTAGTTCTCTCAGCTCCAACAAATCTATAGGACTGTAAGAGTTCTAGTTAGCTGCCTTTAATAGGTATAACCTAGTACTAGGCTACTTATAGTTAGTATTTACTAACCTATATATCTAGTTCTCTAAAGGTATATATAAGTAGTTTTCTAACAATATAGAGAGAGTGTATATTACTACTATATAGGATCTGTTCTACTCTATAGAACTAGAAGAGAGAGCGTACCTAATACACCTAGGTTATTAGAAGCTTTCTACCTTAGGTATACTAAGTGCTAACTCTTAAGAATATCTTAGAGCAACTATAGTTACTTCTAAGAGCCTATACCTATATATATATTCCTCTAAATTCTTAGGGGCTTAACTCGTAGGATTTATCTTTTATTTCATTTAATACTATATGTTTTTATTCTATCTCTCTTACCTGCCTGTAGTGCTCTTACAATTTAAATCCTTTATACTCTGTCTTAGAAGAAGTAGTTAAGATATATCTAATTTTTTCTATACCTATTATAAAGTTAGAAATTAACGTTGCTAACGTGCTGTTAGTAATAACAACACACTAGGCTTATAACAGCCTAGCCCTAGTAGCAACCTAATAGATGCCTAGAGGTATTCTATACACAATATAGTAGTAAACTTATTACTACTAGGTATACTCTAGGCTAATACAACGCCTAGTATATCTAATAACTAAGCGTTAGGTCTTATAGAATTAGGAGATAAATAGGCTTACAGCTCTACTAGTCTTCTAACAGATATGCTATTCTATTTAAGTTAGGTAAACCTAGTAACTAGTTTAAATTTAGACTCTCTGTCTGCTACTACAGCGCCTAGAGTAGAACCTATAGCTATCCTAACTATAGGCTAGCCTTTCTAGCTCTTAGCTGTTTTGTGCCTTAATTTTATACCTAGATTTTAAGAGGAAACTTGTCTAATATATTTGCAATAGTACTACAAACAACAGCAATTATAGTAACAGTATTGCCTTATACTCTCTAGAAGTTAATTCTTCTAAACAACAATATCTATTTATTTCTATTCTACAGACCCTAGACTTGCAGCAGTGCTATTTATTTACACTTATAATAACTCTGTTGTTAATAGCTAACTATTAACTACCTTATAAGTAATAACCTAAGCTACTCTTTGCCTTACGCAGTTTCTACTTCTCTAAAGACTAGTAAACCTACGCTATTAAAGAAGCCTATAAAAAGAATACCTAGAATAGTTCTATTCTGTCTTATAGCTTAGGTAGCCTGCTCTAGTGTTATTAAAGCAAGCGCTAACAAGACGTGCTAACTAAATATATATACTCTTATTACTTTATTAATATTAAACTAGCAGTAGAGGACGCTATTAATAAGAAGAGCTTGTTTATAATTAATACTACATTTATAACATAGAGCCTTATTATTAATAAATATAATAGTACTAAGTAGGTATACTTAGGGTATGCTTTTATGCTGCTAGTGTTATAGAAGTCTAGGTCTTAGTGTTATTCTAGAGCTTTAAGTATATAAAGGAAGCTAGTATCTCTTATTAGGAATTCTTTTAAATAATTTATTGCTTAAAGCGGTTAAAGAGGTAGATATATACAATGTTATACGCGTAGAATTTAGGTCTTATAGCTAGGTTATTAGTAGGCCCCTCTTATAAAATAGGCTAGTGTTTTCTAGTTAAGGAGTTATTGCCTATAGTTAGTAGATACTAACCTCTTAACCTACTAACCTACAGATCTAGAGATTCTAGTCTCTAACTAGTAGGTAGATATTAAGTCTTACCTACCTACTAAGGTACGCTGTTAACTCTTAGATTTATTAGAAGTTACTTAATATTTAACTTACTAAGTTACTCTAGCTCTAGTATTATATAGAATATGTTTTCTAGGTTCTTAATAAACTTTTGTTGTAAAATGTATGTTATAGTTTTAGTACTATAAGTAGAGAGATTAAGCTTGTTTTAGTTAGTGCTTTTTACTATATACTCTTCTTTATTATATCTTTCTAAACTAAATAAATTATAAGTAACAACCTAAGCTACTCTATACCTTACGCAGTTTCTACTTCTCTAAAGACTAGTAAACCTACTCCTTTAAAGGAGCCTGTAAAAAGAATACCTAGAATAGTCCTGTTCTGTCTTATAGCTTAGGTAGCCTACTCTAGTGTTATTAAAGGAAGCGCTAATAAGACGCGCTAACTACACATATGTACTCTTATTACTTTATTAATATTCAACTAGCAGTAGAGGACGCTATTAATAAGAAGAGCTTGTTTATAATTAATACTACATTTATAACATAGGGCCTTATTATTAATAAATATAATAGTACTAAGCAGGCATACTTAGAGCATGCTTTTACGCTACTAGTATTAGAAAAGAGTATGACTTAGCGTTATTCTAGGGCTTAGAGCATATAAAGGAAGCTAGTATCTCTTATTAGCAATTTCTTTAAATAATATATTGCTTAGAGTAGTATTAAAGCTAAGAGAACTAGTAAGAGTAATTAATGTATAAAAAAGATAATTAAGTTCCTTATATTATTATTATAGTAAAGAATTATATCTATATACCTCTAGTATCTAGATTAATCTCTAAGTGTTCTAGAGAGGGAGATTACTCTCTAGAATTAGGTTCTGTAATAATCTAAGATAGACTAAGTGTTCTATTCTAGCACTTATATAACAATTAACCTTTACTATAATACACTTCTTAGAAGCGCTAGTCTATAAATAGTGTTTCTAATCTTATAGGCTGATTATTTCTCTAGTTTTCCTTATTAGATGCCTAATTGGATTAATATGCGCGCAGTTGCTTATTAATTAAGGTTTAGAGACAGTTGCCTAATTAGGTTAATAACTAGATAATTACGCACAAAATAATAATAAAATTATATTAACCTCTAATCCTTCTTTCTTATACTCTCTATTAGTAAGTTAATTACTAGACACTAAACTTCTTACTGTATATAATTAATCCTAATTTTTGCTTATATAGTTACTAACTTCTAATTTTAGGCTGTTAATTAATACGCTTACAGCGTAATTAATAACAATATACTGCCTAAATATGCGCTAGGTAGAGGTAAGAAAGGCGCATAATCTGTGCTAACTACTCTAGTAATAATAAGATTAACGTTCTTAAAGAACACTTCTGCAAAGTGCTAGGTAAGTGCCTTAAGTGCTCTTACTAAGCCTAGTTTAAAGAAGATTAAGAAAGAGCGCGCTGCTGCAGCTAATCTAATTCCTTCTACACCTTCTTAACTATGCTAATCTTCCTGTACTATTATTAAGTTGTCTAATAATTAAGAGAGTAAGGGTAGTAAGTATAATTAACTAGAGGTTAATAATTAGACGCTGTTTAATCTGCGTAATTAGTTTAATAGTTTCTAGAATAAGAAAGAGGATTAGGAAGATAAGATTAAGTATTCTTTAAATAGGATTATAATTAGTCTAGTTTATAAGCATTCTTATAAGACGTGCGTTTATTGCTTAATTAGTAGCACTAGTAATAGTTAATGCTATAATTGTCTGTATTTGTTAGACTTACATTACAGTAGTAAGTCCTATATTAAGTGTTACACTTATCCTTATTTGCCTATATAAGTAAAAGAAGATTTAATCTTTAATTAGTTTTAGCACTAATCTAATTATAGTTGTGCTGCTCTTTAAGAACCTACTAAACAGGCTTCTAATTCTCTTATTAACAAAGAGAGCTATATAAGTGTTAATCCTAGAATTTGTTAATTATACCTAACTAATCTAGGAATTACAGACAGCTGCCTTTTATACTTTATTTTAGGTTATTAAAGAGGCTAAGATTAAGAAGAAGACCCTAGACGTAAAAAAGGATTAGAAAGCAAAGGTATTAAAGAAGGATTAGGAGATTACTAATACCTAGGTTATAATTAATCTGCATATTAACTTACTCTAGCTAAGCTTAAACAATTACTACAACATAACTAGAGGTATTTCTATTATAATTTATAATTTAATTATTGTATAGAAGTATAATAAATAGAGGTATAAAACAAAAAGCAGTAACTAAAACAAGCCTAGTCCCTCTATGTAAGGGCACTGCAGGCAGGTAAGAGATAGGATAGAAACATATAGTATTAAATAAGATAAAAGACAAATCCTTAGGGGTTAAGCCCCTAAGAATTTAGGGGAATATATATGTGTTGTGTAGGCTCTAAGAGGTAACTATAGTTGCCCTAAGGTGTTTCTAAGAGTTAGTATGCCTAAGGTAGAAAGCCTCTAATAATAGCCCTCCCTTTTCTTATAGTTTGTTCTAGACTGCTAAACTCTATATGCTAATGCTTGCTAGTTTAAACTCTAAAAACAACCTCTAATATAAGAGGAAAATAGTTAGAAGAAAGCTAGTTTACTTATTAGTAGGTACTTAAATCTATTAGTTATGTTAGTATAAGCAACTCTCTATAGAGTGCAACTAGCACTAGTTTACTACTTACTAAGTAACTTTACCTTTAGATCCTTTAGGACTATTAACTCTAAAACCTGTAGTAAAGACTGTTAGAGAGTTAGGTAATAGTTTAGTAGATTTACTAAATAAGTGTTTAGCTAGTACTACCTTATAGAGTATCTGCAGCCTTACTCTAGTCCTCTTAAGAATCTAGTGCTCTTAGTCTAGTAGCCTTAACCTTTAGAAGTATAGTAATAAGAAGATATAGAGTAAAATATATATTAATTATAGCAGGTTTTTTCTATAGAGTACCTGTTGCTGTACTGTAGTCTCTATAGGTTACTACTACTCTAAGTCTAAAGACTATAATTACCTAGAAGCTAGTATTAGGTATAGTAAAATGCTGCTTTAGGCTGTTTATAACTACTTATCCTCTATAGGTTTCTTAAGTGTCTAGGCTATTTATCTATAAGCTCTGTAGAGGCATTATTACTCTTAGTCTAAACAACTGTAGTTACTAGAGGCGTAGACTTATTTCCTAACTACTATAGTAGTTTAGCTAGATATATTATTACCTTTACCTAAGAGGTACCTTATAAGGTATCTAGTTAGTACCTAAGAGTTGTTCTTCTTCTACATAAGCAGGCCCTAAGCAACACACTATATGTAGGTAGCTTATTATAGTAATGTTAGGTGTTACCTTATACTTAGATTAATCTTGTTATAGAAGTCTATCTGCTAATTATATAGTGTTAGCTACGCCTTTATTATAAATTTAGTTATTATTTACTCTAGATTTAGAGCTTTGTAGACGTGTAGTAAGTGTCCTATTAGGCGCGTATTATTCCTTACTAACTATATAAAGTTCTAGGCGTTTAACTGTTTAGAAAGTAGGCAGTAAGGTAGCAGGATGTTAGCAGGGTAGCAGATAGAGGTAAGAGTGTCGTAGTATATAAAGAGTAGATACCTTAACTTCTTCTTCCTTATCTGCACTCTACTTACACTTATATACTTTCTACTCTACTTCTTTATAATTATGCCTCCTCTGCCTTTGTATATTAACAACACTAAGTTGCTTAACGTTATATACGTGTTGCCTAATAACATAGCTCTGCAGCTTTCTCTTACTTAGTTCTAGTGCTATAGGTGCGTAACTAAGCTAACTACTAAGTCTAGCTCTAATCCTAATAGAATAATTAAGTTGTTTATACAGGTCTTTAGGTATCCTAAGAGGTTCTGTATATATAAGAATAACTTTAGCAAATACTCTAGATACTTAGGTAGTAACGCCAGTAGATGTGTTAAGGTAAGTTTAAAACTCTACCTAGTACCTGCTTAACACTAATCTGTATAGATTATACCTTACTTCTACTGTGCTATTAATATGCTTCGCTTTCTTATTAAGTAAGCTAAACACAAGATAAATAAGAAGACTGCTTAATAAGGTAATGCTGTAACTAAAGATAATATCCTAGCTATAACCTAGTACTACTAGCAGACTGCTTTTAACTACGCTAAGGCCTACTATCTTAGTACTGTAACCTATAAGTCTACTGTCCTATACTGTGTAAAGAACTTAGGTTTAGGTCTAGTAGACTATAATAAAGCTTATTAGGTTTTACGTAAGTATAACCTACAGCACTTTAATATAAGTTTCTTAACTTTTTTACCTTTACTATAGCTAACTTATATAGGCAGCCTTAGGTACTATTAGTAAGAAAGTAGCCTCTAATATAGTTATTAACGTAGACGTTAAGCGCGTGTTCTAATAGGATAGTACTACTAGGGGTGCAGAGAAGCGTTAGTACTACTATAGCACTAATATGCCCTCTGCTAAGGATACCCTAGCTACTCTTTTCTAGCAGTTAACAGTTTCTCTAACTAAGTCTGTAGTTTAGAAGACTTCTAAGCGTTATTATTAAGGTAGTCTAGACTATAAGTTTAGCCTTACTAGAGGCTTATAAGGTCTTTTCTATATTTTAGGTTGTTCTTTTAGATAATATATAGTAATAGATTAAATACAAATAACTATATAAAAATCTATGCCTACTTTAATGCTCTTAAGACTCTTATCTCCTACCTTAGATAGTTGCTAGGCTAATCTATAGCCTTAGGACAGTAACCCTAGGTTAATATATTGTCTACAGTTTAGTAGTATAAGTATTATCCTAGGATTTCCTTAGGCAGCCTCTCTTCTGCTAAGGCAGGTTTAGATTACTTTAACCTAACTTAGACTTAACTTTACATTTATAAGTTAATTACTGTATTATATTAGTTATTGTCTTAAGGTACTTGTTAAGTATTTCCTTATAGTAGTTAAAGTTCTCTAGTAGCTTCTAGGTAGCTTCTTTTCTTAGCTAACCTAGCTACTTTACTAGGTACTCTTACCTATAGGCTTAAGTGTTACAGTACTACAGAATCTCTTTAACTTTATACCTCTCTACTAGAAAAGTGTTCTCTAGAATCTGTATAGGACCTAGCTAGAACCTCTTTTCTATAAAGAGTTCCCTCTATAGTTTAAGTAATAATACATTAAACACTAGGTATACTCTATCTATTAATAGTAGTAGGTCTAGCTTATAAGCTAGCTTCCTAATCTTCTTTATAATAGTAAAGCAACCTAGGTACTAGGCGTTAAACTTCTTAGATAGTTAGCTAGTTGTTAGGTTCTTTGCTTTGAGCAGTACTTGCTTACCTTTAGCAAAGTGTCTGTCTACCTACTTAGTATTATACTAATAAGAATTACTCTTCTAGGCATACTCTAAGCTATTCTTTGCTACTACCTATAGGTTATACTACTGCTTTAGCTGTCTAATTACCTGCTAGCAGAGGTCTAGTACCTTTCTACTATCTGCCTAGGCTTCTAGGGAACAGTGTAACTCGTGCTTATCTAGAACTCTATTAAAGCCTTAAGGATTAATCCTGTATACTACCTTAATAGGAGATTTCATATATAATAAGTAAGCCTTTAAGTTATATACGTACTCTATATATAGTAATAAGTCTACCTAGTTATCCTATTAGTAGTTTATATAGATGCGCAGGTAGGTTTCTAACTCTTAGTTTTAGTGTTCTGTCTATCTATTAGTCTGTAAGTAAAAGGCTATACTAAGGCAATAGTTAATCTTTAAATAATAGCAGATATTAGACTAGAACTAGCTAGTAAACACTAACCTATAGTCTAATATTAGAGTATTAGGGAGACTATATTTAAGGAAGCACTGCTTAAGTAGTAGTTTAGCTACTCTTTAGGACATAACTATCTTAGTTATAGGTAGGTACTAGACATATCTACTAAACCTATCTACTAGAACTAGGATTAAGTTATACTTATTTCTCTAGTTATCTTTCAATATTAGTAGGTCTGTTACAAAGTCTAGAGGGTAATACTACTAAGGTGTATTAGGTACTAAAAGTAGAACTAACAGCTCCTATAGCTTATACCTGTAGATCTTATTTAGTTAGTATACTACATAATACTAAACGTACTTATATACATTCTTCTTTAGGTTTAGCTAATAGTACTTTTATTTTAACAGCTAGGCAGTTGTCTTATAGCTATAGTAACCTCTTATAGAGTTATTATAGTTCTTTATAAGAATAGTTTAGTAAAGAGTTATATCTTAAGGAATCTACACTTTTCTACTTCTGCGCAGGATCCTACTAGGGTTAACTTCCTAGTTGTAGTAACCTGTAGCTGCTCTACTTACTTCCTAACTTATTAGCAACTTATAAGCAGTATTCTGCTCCTAAACCTATCTAATATAGTTAGTTAAGCGTTCTAGGGTGTCTAGAGTATATATAGATTTGCCTTACGCAGTGTTGTTTGTAAGGTAAGTAGGTAACTTAACTTATTTATTAAGGTTATAAAGAAGAGCCTCTGTAATATTAAAGCTAGGTTCCTAAGCTTTAAATAATTTAGATTAACTCTAGCTGTTATAGCCTATAGATAGCTAGTTAAGAGCTAAAGGAGATATATCTCTAGTACCTATTAATGGGTAAAATTCCTTAAAAACAGTTTTAGAGAGTTGCTAGGATCTCTTAGAACTTCTACTAGAGCTACCTATTGCTCTAGTTGCCTATTTAACATTTTAAGCCTTAGACTTCTAAATAGTCTATATTTAAAGCTTCTGTTAGAGCGTTAGTAGTATAGTATTATATAGTGCCTGCTACTCTCTAATAACTAGTCCCTTTGCATAATCTAGACGCCTTAATAGGCTATCTATAGAGTTCTCTAGTCTAGGCTTATATTTAACTTTTAAGTTGTATCTAGCTAGCTCCTCTACCTAGCGCGCTTGCTTAGAGGAGAGCTTCTGTGTAGTTATAAAGTACTACAGGTAGTTATAATTAGAAAGTACTTAGATTATTAATAAGGTATGCTTAAGGTAATATTACTACTACCTAAACGCCTTAACAATTGCAGCTAACTCTTTATTATAGATATGCTATCTAATTAATAGACCTTAGAACTTTCTGCTTTAGAACACTACTAGCTTCTAGTATTGTTCTATTAGTACTTGTAACAATTATAGTTGCAGTAGTATAGCAGCTATAGCAAAGTCTAACGTGTTAGTAAGAACTATAATTAGCTTAGTAGGGTTAAAGTGCTGCAGTATAGGTGCTTTAGTAAACTTCTTCCTAATAGTAAGAAAGGCCTAGCGTACTTTCTCTAGCTAACGCTATAGTTTGTACTATCTTGTTAGGCCTTTTTAGGTTTTTACTAGCGTTTTCTTCCCCCTCTTTATTAAAGTAGAGCCTCTTAGCTCTAACTCTAGCCTCTAGGCAGAAGTTATATAGTCTACTAACAGGTAGATAATCTCTAAGTAGTTAAAGATAAATCTTTAGTAAAAGTTAGCAAAGCTAAGAAACACTTAGATGTCCTTATACCTCTTAGGCAGCGCTCTAGCTACTCTTAGATTGTTTGCACGTAGATAAGATCTATAACTACTCTACTAGGCGTAATAATAAAGCCTAGGAACTTAACTAACTTTGTTATAAACAAGCATTTGCTTGCCTTACAGAACAACCCCTATTTAACAAGTTAATTAAGGATCTCTTTAACATAAGCTTAATAATCCTTCTTATACTCTAAGTATATAAGGATATTATCTAGGTACACTATACAGGTATAATCTATAAGACCCTCTAGAGCTTACTAGATATAGGATTAGAATATTGCTAGAGCGTTTACTAATCTAAAAGGTATAACTTAGTACTTAAAATAACTGTACTAGGTTTTAAAAGCTGATTTCTACTTATTACCTTCCTTAATCTAGAGCCTATAGTAGGTATTACGTAGATCTAGCTTAGAGAAGATAGCAGCCTTTAATAGCCTATCTAGCATCTTATTTATAAGGGGAATAGGATACTAGTTCTTAATAGTAACCTTGTTAAGGCCCTTATAATCTATACAAAGTTGTAGTATACTGTAAGCCTTTAGTATAAACAGAATAGGTGCCCCTATAGGGAACTTACTTAGTTAGATCTAACTCTTTTCCTATGCTGTATTAAGGTAGGCCTATAGTATTTCTAGCTCCTTCCTAGAGAGGTTATAGATAGGTATGTTTATTATCTTACTCTCTAGTTTAATATTAATAGAGTAATTATAATCTTAATATAGAGCTAATATACTAGACTAGTGTTTACTAAATGCAAACTACTTATAGTGTAGCTCTAGAGGAACGTGTTTAAGCTCTTCTAGGTCTAGTTTATTATCTATAGAGTTAACTAAAGAGTAGTCTTTATTGCTATTTAGGAGGACTTAGGCTATACCTGTAGGCAGCATCCTAGAGCGTTAAGAGGGCTTATAGATAATACTTGCTACTATATGCTTACTTATAGCTTTAGAGAGCTATAATAGATCTAGGTGCTGTATAACATAATACTAAAGGTAATCTATAACTTTAAGTATTTTGTTCTAGAGCTAGAGGAGTCTCTTATTATAGAAGTATTCTGCGTCTAGGACAGCGTCTCTACTTAGCCTCTAGGCTGTTAGTTGTCTACTACCTTCTTAGTTGCTTTCTAAAAGGTTGTTAATTGTCTTCTCTAGGACTTAGTAGACTAGGTTACCTAGGTGCATTAGATACGCTTTCTCTCCTAGTTCTATAGAGTAGAACAGATCCTATATAGTAGTAATATGCACTCTCTCTATATTATTAGGGAACTACTTATATATGCCTTTAGAGAAGCAGATATATAGGTTAGTAGATACTAACTATAGGTAGCCTAGTACTAGGTTATACCCCTTAAAGGCAGCTAACTAGAACTTCTGCAGTCCTACAGATTTAACTATACTATTACTATCTAGGTAATTAATAGTTAGATTATAGGATTATTAAATGTCTAGGTAGTTACTATTAAGGAATATAGCTACTAGCCTTTAGTAGAACAGTTTATGTTCTAGGCAGAGGTTATCTACTACTTACTAACTAATAAGGTTTAGCTCTGCTTCTAAGTTATAGAAGGCTTAGAGTAGTTTTAGAAACTTATTAGAGTCTTAGAAGGATATAGTAACTGTAATACAGGTTTATTTCCTCTTAGTTTTAGGCCCTAGTTGTAGTTAAGAGAGGTTAGTAACTAAAGCTTCTCTTTTCCTAACTCTCTTATTAACTAGGAGTTTCTGTTGTTATTCTTCTTGTAGTAGGAGTTATAGCTACTACAGTTTTTCTAGTAACTTTTCTAGTTACCCTAGTCTTTGTTTTAACTCTAGCTATTATTGCTGTTATTAGACTAGGTAGCTACTAGGGTGCTATTACCCTAGCTACAGAATAGTGTACCTCTGTAACTAGTATACCTTTTATTTCTCTTCTAATTAGAAGATGTAGTATATCTCTTACTATAGTTAGTATTATAACTCTTATAAGTAACTGTAGGATAAGCTACTATCTCTACGTTATAGAGAGCTTATTTAAACTTATACTACTGTTAGATGTTATCTAGACTGCTGTTACGCTAGATCTTCTATTAGAGATAAGGTAGAGTTTTAGACTAAACAAAAGTAATTTTAAAGTTATAGTTATAGTGCTATTGTTAAACTTAAAGAGGCTATATAGCAATAGTAACTCCTAGCAATTTAATAGTATAAGAAAGGTGTTAACTATATTACCTTCTCTCTACTTAATATTAAAGAACTTAGTATAGTTCTTGTACTTAGTAAGAATAGAGTCTTATACAAGTTACTTCTTCTCTGCTTTAAGGTTAGACTATAATTAGATAGATCTCTAGTTAATCTATTATTAGATTAGTTTATAATAGACACTAAACTAAATAGTGCCTATAGCCTAGTAGGTTCTTGTAATAGAGTCTTCTAATACCTAAGCGTATTAGAAGGCTGTCTTAATGTCCTTAATCTACTAGTCTACTTACTGTAAAGATAGAGCTCTGCTCTTAGTACCTAGCTTAGGTTTAGGTTAAATATTGTTTAGGACTTAGATAATCTTTCTAGCCTTATTAAACGCTAGCTAGGTAGGTTCTAACTAGTTACTTCTCTTAGTTAAGCCTAGGGCTTATAAGGCTTAGTTAATCTAATTTCTTTAGATAGCTAGTTTAGCCTTAGTAGCTCTAGCAAGCTCTGCCTTAAAAAGGTTCTTAAGGAGTTGCTTAACAAACAAAGGCTAGCCTGTAGTTAGGATAGCTATAGGTTCTACCCTAGGCGCCCTTGTAGTAGACAGAAGGTCTGTATTTAAACTAGTTACAACTTACTAGGTTTATCTAACTTAGATAGAATAGTATATCTATTAGAGGACTAGTAGGGCTAAGAGCCTGTTTGTCTCCTAATTTAGTAGGACCTAACACTTAGTTGTTAGATATACTAGGCGTTGTCTTAGCCTAGAGCATACCTAGTAGTAATAAGGTTACTACTATATTATGTATAGGATACCTCTAGGCATCTATTAGGTTGCTACTAGAGCTAGGCTGTTATAAGCCTAGTGCGTTATTATTGCTAGCAGCATATTAGCAACGTTAATTTCTAACTATTATAATAGGTATAGAAAAAATTAGAGATCTCTTAACTACCTCTTCTAAGAGAGAGTATAAAGAATTTAAATTGTAAGGGCACTACAGGCAGGCAAGAGATAGGACAGAAACATATAGTATTAGATAAGATAAGAGATAAATCCTTAGGGGTTAAGCCTCTAAGGATTTAGAAGAATATATACGTGTTATATAGGCTCTAAGGGGTAACTGTAGTTACTCTAAGGTGTTCCTAAGAGTTAGTATACCTAAGGTAGAAAGCCCCTAACACTCTACTTATAGCATAAAAAATTATAACATATATGTTAATAAAATGTCTTAATAGATTTAGTATACGCGTCTTACGTAAACCTAATAATAAGTAAGTTAAATAATAAGTAACTTAACAAGTTAAATACTAACTAACTCTAAAGTCTAAGTTAATAATAAACTATAGTAGAAAAAGCTTAACGCCTACTAAATAGTTATAATTCTATTGCAAACTAAATAATCTTAGCAGAATAAAGGGCATTATAGGCAATACCCTCTTAACTAGAAAGCAGCTAATATTGTAAGAAGAGTCTGTAACACGCCTATATAGTTAATATCTATAATTCTATAAAGTTCTTCTGTCTATACTAGTATCTATACTTAATTATATTCTTTAACCTTCTACTCTAAACACAGTAGATATAATAAACTTATAACTCTACTACTATAATAAGCTTTTATTATAAGCACTAACCTCTAGTTTATAACTAAGACCTAAACTACTGTAACCTTAACTACGTAAAAATCTGCTCTAAGTGTATCTAATTAGTGCTCTTACGCCTATTAGCAACTAGGTGCTTTGTTAGCAATATAGCATTAATTATATCTAACCCTTTCTTATTAACAGCATCCCCTATATTAAATTTAATATTAATAAAGTAATAAGAGTGTATATATTTAGTAAGAGTGTTTTATTAGCTCTTCTAACAACACTACAGCAGGTTACAGATATAGTAAAACAGATTAGTATTATCCTATATATACTACAGGTGCTAGGAACTTTTAAGAGCTATTTGTTTGTCTAAGAGGATATAGAGAGTCTAGAAGAGATAGAGTAGCTTAGGTTGCTGCTTTAAAGGTAGTCTGTAACAGAGTTTTAGGCAAAAAAGAAGCTTTATATAGATTGCCTTATACTGTGTTTATATTGCAAACATAGACAGCATAATTACAAGTTAGGAATATAAGAATAATTGCTAGCTAGGCGTAGCTTTAGGGGTTAATTGTTTTTTAGTTGTATGTTATTATTTAGATAAACTAGCTTTAATACAGATATACTTTGCTGTAAGAAGGTAGATATAAATAACTATCTTTTATGTTTTAGTTAGACTTAAAATTAATAATATGTTTTATTAAAGAACTAGTGCTAATTAATAACCTTATAACAGTGCTAGTTTATAGCGCAGATAAGTACCTTCTTAAACACTAGTTACAAAATTAAAACACAAAACAGCTAACAGCTAGAGTATTCCTTTTATAGATTAGATCCTTGCTACTGCTTTTAGTAATAGTTCTTAGATACTTACATCTTCTTCTTTACTCTTGCTACCTGCTCTAATTCTATTAACTACTCTGCTTGCCTATGCTCTAATTATAACAACCTAAGGTCCTACTTAGATTAATCTGCCTACTGCTGCTTTGCTACTATCTACTCTATAGGCAGTTATGCAGCAGACTTAGCCTAATTAGTCTAGTAGTAATCTATTTATTACTAATCCTTAGAATAGTGCTCTGCCTACTCCTTCTTGTGTAAGTAAGAGCAGGTATAGTAAGAAGGGATTGTTAAGGAGCTAAATATACAGATTAAGCCTGCCTAGTATTAATCCCCTTTAGTCTTACAGCACCTCTATTAGTAATTATAATTAATTCTATAGTAGTAGTAGACACCCTTTAGGTTAGTATACCCTCCTAAATTAGGATTATTCTACAGGCCTAATCCCTGTTTAACTAGTTATCTTTTCTATCCTACTGCTTAACTCTATAATCTTTGCTATGCTTATAATTAGGGTGTTAGTTAAGACAATTAGTATGCTAATCCCTCTAGTGCTAGGACTTCTTCTTGTTAAGCTATCCTTAGCTGTGTAGATTAGGTATACGTTCTTCTTAGAGAGATCCTGTCTATTATAGAGTAGTTGCTCTAATTAGAGTTTAGTAAACGTTATATCTAAGTAATATACTAATAATAAATTAAGCTTCTTAATTAACTTATAAATAGAAGTAGATTCTGCTTAGTATTTTTAGTGTATAGGATATTATACTTCTAGATAAATCTACTCTATTAACCTTTACCTCTTCTGTTATAGCTTTTTCTTTTAATTATTTACTCCTGTTATACAGATTAATTAGCTGTTTAAACTTATTAAACTGCTAATAAGTAAGCAATTTTGTTTTTCCTGTTAGCTAGTATGCTGTTAGTATCTAGATAACTAATCTAGATTATACTTCTTATATACTCTTGTCTTAACTATATATTTTAAATATTAACATGTTAAAGTCTAGTTGTAATTCTTTCTTTTGCACCTACTACTAGTAAAATAGTTTATAAGTTATTACACTATATAGTCTAGGCATTGCTAATCTCTAGTTGTAGCTTGTTAAAGAAATATTTAATTGCAATTGTCTCTTTTAAAACGTGCTCTAAGGCTAGTAATTTAGCTTTTGTTATTAATGTAGTAATAGTGCTCTGCCTTGTTACTTTCTATAGTATAAGTTCTCTAAACAGTATAATTAGGTAGCTATAGGATAATCTTTAAGTTTCTAGATTATTAGGAAATAAAGTATCTCTGTAGATTGTTAGTTCTAATCTGTTATAGTTTCTGTATAAAATCCTCTTAAATCTTATTCTGTATAGATATATAATAACCCTATTAACTGCTTTCTAGTATTAATTACTTAGATTTGTTAGAAAGTAGGACAACTTAGAAACTAAGTTGTTAGAAAGTAGGACAACTTAGAAACTAAGAATATAATGTTAGGTTAAAGCATAATTGCTGTGTAAAGGACTAATCTAACCTTCTCTTAGTATTTCTTAATTTTTTTCTTAGATGCTTCTCTAGTGTTTTTAATTAAATCTTTAGATAGTAGAGAAGTAGGTAGAAAGAATCCTGTGCTTAGATTAAACTTCTTAGTAATCTTGTTAATATAGGCGTTGTGTAGAAGTGTAATAGTCCTAAGGTTTCTATCTTAGATTACCCTAATTCCTAGGAACTTTTTTACTAGTTCTTAATCTTAGATTTTGTATCTATCTATAATCTTCTTCTAAAGGAGCTTTGCTTCTTGTTTATATACCTTAGGATAGAGTAAAAGTATGTTATTAATATAGAAGAGTACAATAATTATCTAGCTTTTGTTAAAGAAAAGACAAGGCTCTTCTTTACTTAACTTAAGACTAATTAATTAAAGAGAGCTAGAGAATTCCTTGTACTATAGAAGTAGTAATTCTCTTAATCTATAAAGTGCTTAATTAAGTCTAACACAGTATCTAGGCTTCTAGAAACCTTCTAGCATATTGCATAGTACTAGGTTTTCTATAGTAATTAAAGTGTTAAGAAACGCTCTTATAATGTTATACTGCATAATTTCTAGATTAAACTAAGCTACAATTGCTATTATAGCTTAGAATAATTTTGCCGTAAGAGTTACTGTATATGTTAATTGTAGAGAATCTGTTTCTTGCAGATTACATCTTACAATAATATAGGCTTTGTACTTAACAAAGTAGCTATCTCTATTAAACCTGTACGTCTTTACCTATTTTAGTAGTAATAGCTAATTGTTTGTGTTTAATCTAGGTATCTCTGTCTATGTTTCTTTCTTTTTTATCTAATTAATCTTCTTCCTAGAAGCGTCTATAAGCAACAGTTTTATAGAATGTTGTAGAAGCTGTTTCTAGGTGCTTAGTAGTAGAGGAAGATTATCTTAATGTATTTATAAAGGTTGTGTTAATAGATTAGTTTTTATACTTAGTGTAGCTGCTATAACTACTAAGTTTAGTATTTTATAGCTAGATTATTTATCTTAGGCCTAGTGTGTTTCTGTAAGAAATATGTCTTTAAAGTTATTAATTAGACTATTTATTAGATTTGTAATTTATGCCTTAACACTCCTTTAACTACTACCCCCTAGTTAATTATTATAATCCTTTCTTCTTTAGAGTAGTAAATAAACGTTAGCTAGTTAATTTGTTTCTAGCTACTAGCCTCTAATCTTTTAACTTGTTCTTTGTGTTAGTACATTCCTTATCCTGTCTAAAGCAGCAGAAGCAGCGCTAGCAGAGCAGGTATTAGAACTAGTTAAGTGCTTCTACCTTAACTTACATAATCCTATCTAATTACTAGAACGTAACAGGTTAGCTCTTATAGGCGTGTTACCTTCCTGTTAACTATTTATCTTTAAACAATTATTCTAATTATACAATACTAGTACCCCTGTTTATAGATTAGTTAGTTTAGGAGTTTATTCTAGTATTAGTAATCTAATATTGTTAGGTTAATCTAGGTAGACTTCTAGGCAATTACTAGCCTTATAATTACCCTACTTAGTATCTGTAACTTATATATCTTAATCTTAAACTAGGCTAGTTCTAGAATTAGTTAGTAAAGTTACTTTACCTCTAAGCTCTTACTTAGTAGTTAATCTAACTATGTTAGATTACCTTTAATCTCTAAGGTCTAGGATATTAACATCCTAACCTAGATTATTAAGTTCTTTGTTATAACAGATATTAGCAATCTAGATTACTTAGTTTTTTGTTATTTCTTTATCTTTCTTTTCTTTATAGAATAGAGATTTGTTAAAAGTAATATTCCTTGTAATAATTACTTAATTAATTAATAGGACCTATATTTTATACATGTTAGATGCTTTATAGTCTACTAAATATCTAATATATCTGTGTAGATTAATCTTAAACCTACGTCTATTACGCCCTACTACTCTATCCCTGTTAAGAGGATATGCTCTGCAGCTATAGGCGCATATGCTACTTTAATCTAGTTATAGATTAGCTGTTCTGTGCCTAATTTAGGCTAGTTTGTACTATGTAAAGTACTGTCCAAACTAGTTATTAAGTACTTTGTTAGGTGATTAGAAGTTATAGATTAATATTAGACTTATCTTATGTAGATAGGATGTAGAGTCTATAATCTCTAGCTAGAGCTTTGCTAGGAGATTTGCTCTAGTCCTTATTTTTATAGATTTAGTAATTAACTCTTATCCTGCCCTTTTAGCTAATCTGTTTAGTTTATAAGTATAAGGCAGAGGAGTAAGTATCTTAATTCCCTTCTAATCTGCCTATTCTTTATAAAGTAATTGAACTCTCTATAGTTTAGTAGCTGTATTGTTATCCTCGTAGATTTTAACAATATTAAGTCAATACTTTTGTTTAACTTATTCCTTAAATAGTTTAATAATTCTTATAATCTTATCTAAGCTCTTAGATTGTAGGTTGTAATTAAAGAGCTTTTCTAAGTAATCTTCTTTAATAATTATTATCTACTCTTTATCTATTTGTCTAGTTAGTATATTAAATAGGTTCTATAAAATTCTGTAAAACAGCCTTAGTAATTATTCTCTTAGACGCCTTAATATAACTTATGTTGCGTAAGTAATTAAATAATTCTAATATTCTATCCTCTTAGTGCTGTTAATATAGATGTTCTAAGCAGCTTATGCTAATAATTAAAGTGCTCTTTAATTTAGGTAACCTAATCTTTAATGCTATAGTTCTTTACTGTCTAATCTTGCTATAGGCTTTAATAATTTTACTGTTACAGATATATTAGGAGTAGAGTAAGAGAAAATTTTGTTATATTTAATAAAAGCAAGATTATAAGCAGTTTATAGCTTAGCTATAATTATATTATTCTTAATTATTCTATGCCTAAGAGTGTTGTCTAAACTAATGTACTAGATACCTGCTTGTTTAAGACAAGCCTTAGATATAATATTAATATAGAAACCCTTAACTACCTTAACATTCTTTAGTACTAGGTCTTTAGTTTTTAATCCTTTATTCCTGTTAAGTACTCCTTTAAGGATTCTGTTTCCTAATTCTAAGACTAGAAGAGATTAAGTTCCTAAATTAATAGTATTATTTAGGCTAGATTGTTTAAATAATCTAAAAACAAGTAGTAATTAGTTATTAACTAGATAAACTGCTTCTCCTCTGTCTAGGATAGTGCTTATAGATAAAGGGTGCTTATATTTAATTACAGAGTATACTCTGTCTGTTTCTAGTTAGAACTGCAATAGATCTATAATAGCTACTAAGATTAATCTAGGAAATTTTGCTAAGGTAGGTGCGTTTCTAGTTAATCTAGTTATCTATCTAGCTTCCTTAATCTGTTCCCTTCGCTTAGTCTATTCTAAAATGTTAAGTCTTTTCTTAATGTTTATTTTGTTAAAATTTAATAAGAAGATCTTTAGTAATCTAGGAGAGGTAGATCCTGTAACAGCAGTCTAGAGTCTTTAGCAGTTAATTAGATCCTAAATATAAAGTCTTTTAGGTTTACAAGGGCAGCCCTTTCTATATAATCTAGTTATTTTATCTTAGTTAAAGTTTCCTGCTAGAGTTACAAAAGCTGTGTTTTCTTTACCTCTAATATTGCTAATAGCTTATTCTTAAAGTATTAGACTAAAGACCTTTAAGAGATTATATATACTTGTTAGTAGTTAATTAAAGGCTAAATCTATGATTACTTATTGTTTTATTAAGCAAGACTATTTAGAAGTAATCTTAAGAGCAACTGTATTAAGGAAATCTATAAGAGTAAGTTGTCTCTTAATCTTAGTAATCTTAAATGCTTAAGCCTTGCTACAAAGGACCTGCTATTTATTAAACTACTTATTAAGTAACATCTAGCCTAATTAGGCCTTCTTAAGATAAGATTAATATTACTATTAAACTAGATATATTGTGTTACTATCTGTTAGAACTAGATTATTCTTAAGAATTTAGATTAGAGCCTGTAGGGTTAATTCTTAAGAATTTAGTATCTTAATTAATACTAGAGCTATTAAATTAGCTAAAACAGTCTTATCAATCTAATTATAGATATTGCTTAGTTTTACTAATATTTTAACCTTCTTTAAGGTTACAATCTTGTATTTCTAGATATCCTTAAGATAATCCTTAATAGCAAGCTTATATACCTCTGTCTTAGAGTTATACACCTAGAGTTCTAGTTTATATTTCTCTTAATCCTTAGAAGATTAATTAGGTATGCTAACAATATTAATTAAAGATGCGTTACTGCTTCCTAGAGCGTTTAGGACAGATAGTTTTAAGGGTTTTAGTAGTTTAGGCAGGAGTTTAGGATACTCTAGTTCCTGCTTATTAATTGTAGCAATAGTTTTGCTATCTAGATTAATCTAATCCTATACTGCCTTGTCTCTTGCATAGAACTTAAGCTAGGCAAACTAGTATAGCTAATTAGGTCTGTTCTTAAGAAGAACCTGTCTAGTTAAGAGTTAAGAGTTAGATTCTATGTTTAGAATTAAGAGAGGATTAGGTGTTTAAAAGTATATAATTAATCTTAACTAGCTTCTTAGATATACAAAGTACGCAGCAAAAATCTACTATATAGTCTTTTTCAACTAGGCTTATAACTATTAGAGCTATAAGAACTAGTAAGAGTAATTAATGTGTAAAAGAGATAATTAAGTTCCTTGTATTATTATTGTAGTAAAGGATCACATCTATATACCCCTAGTATCTAGATTAATCTCTAAGTGTTTTAGAGAGAGAGATTACTCCCTAGAGTTAGGCTCTGTAATAATCTAAGATAGACTAAGTGTCCTAATCCGGCACTTATATAACAATTAACCTTTACTACAACAAGTAGTTAAAGAGGTAGATATATACAATATTATAGGCGTAGGATTAAGGTCTTATAGCTAGGTTATGCCCCTCTTATAAAATAGGCTAGTGTTCTCTAGTTAAGGAGTTGTTGCCTATAGTTAGTAGATACTAACCCCTTAACCTACTAACCTATAAATCTAGAGATTATAGTTCCTAACTAGTAGGTAGATATTAAGTCTTACCTGCCTACTAAGGTTTACTGTTAGCTCTTAGATTTATTAGGAGTTTCTTAACATTTAACTTACTAAGTTACTCTAGCTCTAGCGTTAAATAGGATACGTTTACTAGGTTCTTAATAAACTTTTGTTGTAATATATATGTTACAATTTTAGTACTATAGGCAGAGAGATTAGACTTGTTTTAGTTATTGCTTTTTGCTGTATAGCTCTCCTTTTTGTGTCTTTCTAAACTAAATAAATTATAGGCTAGCCTTAATTTATTAAGTAACTCCTTAAGAACCTTTTTAAGGCAGAGCTTACTAAAGCTACTAAGGCTAAACTAGCTATCTAAAGAAACTGGATTAACTAAGTCTTATAAGCTCTAGGCTTAACTAAGAGTAGTAACTAGTTAGAACCTGCCTAGCTAGCGTTTAATAAGGCTAGAAAGATTATCTAAGTATTAAACAACACTTAACCTAAACCTAAGCTAGGTACTAAGACGAGAGCTCTATCCCTATAGTAAGTAGACTAGTAGATTAAGAACATTAAGATAGCCTTCTAATATGCTTAAGTACTAGAGAACTCTATTATAAGAACCTACTAGGCTTTAGGTACTATTTAGTTTAGCATCTATTGTAAACTAATCTAATAGCAGATTAACTATAGATTAATCTAGTTATAGTCTAATTTTAAGGCAGAGAAGGAGTAACTTATATAAGACTCTATTCTTACTAAGTATAAGAACTATGCTAAGTTCTTTAATATTAAGTAGAGAGAGAGTAATATATTTAACACCTTTCTAATACTATTAAATTACTAGAACTTACTACTACTACACATCTTCTTTAAGTCTATTAATAGCACTAAGAACTATAACTTTAAAATTCCTTTAATATAGTCTAAAACTCTACCTTACCTCTAGTAGGAGATCTGGCGTAACAGCAGTTTAGATAACATCTAATAATAGCATAAGTTTAAATAAGCTCTCTATAATACAGGAATAGCAGCTTACCCTATAGCTACTTATAAGAGTAATAACACTAACTATAGTAAGAGATATACTATATCTCCTAATAAGAAGAGAAATAAGAGGTATGCTAGCTATAGAGGCACACTATCCTATAGCTAGGGCAATAGTACTCTTGTAGCTACCTAGTCTAATAACAGTAATAATAGCTAGAGTTAAAATAAAGACTAGGGCAACTACAAGAGTTACTAGAAAAACTATAGTAGCTACAACTTCTATAATAAGGGAAATAATAATAGAGACTCCTAATTAATAGAAGAGTTAGAAAAGGAGAAGCTCTTATTACAAACCTATTCTAACTATAACTAGGGCCTAAAGCTAAGAGGAAATAAACTTGTATTATAGTTACTATATCCCTCTAGAACTCTAATAGGTCTCTAACACTGCTTTAAGCCCTCTATAACTTAGAAGCAGAGCTAAACCTTATTAGTTAGTAAGTAGTAGATAACCTCTACCTAGAACATAAACTATTCTATTAAAGGCTAGTAGCTATATTCCTTAATAGTAACTACCTAGACATCTAATAACCCTATAATTTAACTATTAATTGCCTAGATAGTAATAGTATAGTTAAATCTATAGAACTGCAGAAGTTCTAGTTAGCTGCCTTTAAGAAGTATAACCTAGTACTAAGCTACCTATAGTTAGTATCTACTAACCTCTATATCTACTTCTCTAAAGGTATATCTAAGTAGTTCTCTAATAATATAAAGAGGGTGTATATTACTACTATATAGGATCTGTTCTACTCTGTAGAACTAGGAGAGAGATCTACTAAGTTCTAGAGGAGTTAATTAACACCCTGTTAGAAAGTAACTAAGAAGGTAACAGATAACTACTAGCCTAGAGGCTTAGTAAAGACGCTGTTCTTAACACAGAATACTTCTATAATAAAGAACTTCTTTAGCTTTAGAATAAAATACTAAAAGTTGTAGATTACCTTTAGTATTATACTATGTAGTATCTAGATCTATTGTAGCTCTCTAAAGCTATAGAAAAACGCATAGTAGCAAGTATTATCTATAAGCTTCCTTAATACTCTAGAATACTGTCTATAAGCATAGCCTAAGCCCTCCTATATAGTAATTAAAACTATCCTTTAGTTAACTCTATAGATAATAAACTAGACCTAGAAGAGCTTAAATATATTCTTCTAGAGCTATACTATAAGTAGTTTATATTTAGTAAACACTAGTCTAGTGTATTAGCTCTGTATTAGGATTATAATTACTCTATTAATATTAGGCTAGGAAGTAAGATACTAAACATGCCTATCTACAACCTTTTTAAAAAGAAGTTAGAGATACTACAGGCCTACCTTAATACAGTATAAGAGGAGAGCTAGATATATCTAAGTAAGTCTTCTACTAGAGCACTTATTCTGTTTATGCTAAAAGCTAATAGTATACTATAACTTTGTATAAACTATAAGAGCCTTAATAAGGTTACTATTAAGAACTAGTATTCTATTCTTCTTATAGATAAGATGCTAGATAGGCTATTTAGGGCTGCTATTTTCTCTAAGCTAGATCTACGTAATGCCTATTATAGGCTTAAGATTAAGAAAGGTAATAAGGAGAAGATAGCTTTTAAGACTAGGTATAGACATTTTAAGTACCTAGCTATACCTTTTAGATTAGTAAATGCTTTAGCAACGTTCTAATTCTACATCTAGTAAGCTCTAGGATGTTTTATAGATTGTACCTGTATAGTATATCTAGATAACGTTTTATATACTTAGAATATAAGAAGAATTATTAAGCCTATATTAAAGAGATTCTAGATTAACTTGTTTAATAGGGGTTATTCTATAAGGTAAGCAAATGCTTGTTTATAACAAAGTTAGTTAAGTTTCTAGGCTTTATTATTACGCCTAGTAGAGTAGTTATAGACTCTGTCTACGTACAGACAATCTAAGAGTAGCTAGAGCCTAAGAGATACAAGAATATCTAAGTGTTTCTTAGCTTTGCTAACTTTTATTAAAGGTTTATCTTTAACTACTCTAAGATTATCTGCCTATTAGTAGACTATATAACCTCTGCCTAGAGGCTAGAGTTAGAGCTAGAAGGCTCTGCTTTAATAAAGAAGAAGAAGAAAATGCTAGTAAAAACCTAAAAAGGTCTAATAAGATAGTACAAACTATAGAGTTAGCTAGAAGAAGTATAGTAGGCCTTTTGTTCTATTAGAAGGAAGTTTACTAAAGCCTCTGTGCTACAGCACTTTAATCTAACTAAGCTAATTATAGTTCTTACTAACGTGTTAGACTTTGCTATAGCTGCTATACTACTATAACTATAATTATTAGAAGTACTAAAAGGACAACACTAGAAGCTAGTAACGTTCTAAAGTAGAAAGTTTTAAGGTCTATTAATTAGATAGCGCACCTATAATAAGGAGTTAGCTATACTTATAAAGGTGTTTAGGTAGTAGTAACATTACCTTAAGTACGCCCTGTTAACAGTCTAAGTACTCTCTAATTATAACAACCTATAGTACTTTATAGATATAAAGAAGCTTTCTCCTAAGTAAGCACGCTAGGTAGAGGAGCTAGCTAGGTACAACTTTAAAGTTTAAAATAAGCCTAGGCTAGAGAACCTTATAGATAGCCTATTAAGGCGTCTAGACTATATAAAGGAACTATTAATTAGAGAGCAGCAGGCATTATATAATACTATACTACTAACACTCTAATAGAAGCTTTAAATATAGACTATCTAGAAGTCTAAAGCTTAAAATATTAAACAGGCAACTAGGTAATAGGCAGCTCTAGTAGAGGTTCTAAGAGATTCTAGCAACTCTCTAAAATTGCTTCTAAGGAATTCTACCTATTAATAGGTACTAGAGATACGTCTCTCTTAGTTCTTAACTAGCTATCTACAGGCTATAACAGCTAAAGTTAATCTAATTTATTTTAAGCTTTAGAACCTAGCTTTAAAATTATAAAGGCTCTTCTTTATACCCTTAATAGATAAGTTAAGTAAATTAAGTTACTTACCTACCTTGTAAATAATACTGTGTAAGGTAAATCTATATACGCTCTAAACACTCTTAAACACCTAACTAAATATATTAGATAGGTTTAAGAGTAGGATACTGCTTATAAGTTGCTAATAAGCTAGGAAGTAAGCAGAGCAGCTAAGAGTTACTACTACTAGAAGGTTAACCCTAGTAGGATCCTGCATAGGAGTACAAAGTAAAGATTCTCTAAGATATAACTCTTTACTAAACTACTCTTATAAAGAACTACAAGAACTCTATAAGATGTTACTATAGTTATAAGAAGACTGCCTATTAGCTGTTAAAATAAAAGTACTATTAGCTAAACCTAAAGAAGAATGTATATAAGTATATTTAGCGTTATATAGCATACTAACTAAATAAGATCTACAGGTATAAGCTATAGTAGCTACTAGTCCTACTCTCTATACCTTATACACTCTAGTAGTATTACTCTCTAAACTTTATAAAAGACCTACTAATATTAAAGAATAACTAGAGAAATAACTATAACTTAATTCTGTAAAGTTATAAGACTTTCTTCTTATAATCTTTATTAGATAGTTTTCTTTTTAGAAATACTTATTACCTAAAAAGGCAACTTAAGCTATTTAGCCTAAATATATATACATTAGGCCTAAATACAGGTACTTTCCTAATTAGGTTCAGCTCTTACCTAATCTAGTAAAGTACTATCTAAAGAATGCCTAACTAAAGAGTGTTAGAAAGCTGTGCTTATTATAGCTATAGCTTTACTAGATCTAGAGTTAGCTTTCTTACTATAAATAGCTTAAGAACGCGTTGCCTTTACTAGTAGGTTACGTGTACACCTACGTAATCTGCTAGTAGGTTGCGTAATTGCCTACGCAATCTGCTTAGAGATAACTCTTAATTTCTAAGCATCTATTTGTAATAACTATTCTAGATCCTTCTAATTTATAATAGAGAGAAGTAGAAGTAGAGTATAAATACTACTTACTTTCCCCCTCTCTTAGTTCTGTACCTAGCATTTAATGTAATAACTTGTCTATTATATTATCTTACCTTATTACTATATTTACTCCTCTTGCCTCTTTAGGCTATACGCTTCCTATTCTAGAATTACCTAGTCTAGTTAGTCTAGGTCTTCTAGATTAGGGATAAAAGTAGTCTGTCCTCCTATTTCCCCCCTACTTTCTTTATAAATTCTAGTTCTAGTTAATAGGTTTAGCAAGTATGTCTAGTATTTACCTGTAACTAAGATAGTTATATCCTAGAAGGTAGCTAAACTACTACTTAAGTAGTGCTTTCTTAAACGTAGTCTTCTTAATACTCTAATATTAAACTGTAGGTTAGTGTTTACTAGTTAATTCTAGTCTAATATCTGCTATTATTTAAAGATTAACTATTACCTTAGTATAGCCTTTTACTTATAGACTAATAGTTAGACAGAGTACTAAAACTAGAAGTTAGAAACTGTTGCAGTAAAGGTTAAACGATATATAAGTGCTAGATTAGAATACCTAGTCTATCTTAAATTATTACAGAACCTAATCCTAGAATATAATCTCCCTCTCTAGAATACTTAGAGATTAATCTAGATACTAAAGGTATATAGATGGAATTCTTTACTATAATAATAGAAGAAAGAACTTAATTATCTCTTTTACTTATTAATTACTCTTTCTAGTTCTTTTAGCTCTAATAGAAACCTAGGCTAGCAAATAGGTACGGCCTAGGTAGGGGTTAGGTACATTACGTAAGGTACTCTAGCCCTACCTAACCTCTACCTACGCTAAGCTCTTGCTAAGAGGGTTAGAGTTAGGTAGGCTCTATATGTAGTAGAGGTAGGTGTAAGGTAGGCCCTATATGTAGTAGAGGTAGGTATAGGATAGGCTTTACATATAGTAGAAGTAGGAGTTAGGTACATTAGGTAATAGAGGGATCTAGCTTATCTAGAAGAACTGCTAGTTAGATTAGATTAATTCTTAACTTATCTAAGAGATCTAAGAGATCTACCTAGTTAGATTAGATTAATTCTTAACTTATCTAAGAGATCTAAGAGAGCTAAGAGAGATCTAAGAGAGATCTAAGAGAGATCTAGCTAGTTAGATTAGATTAATTCTTATCTTATCTAGAAGATCTAAGAGATCTAAGTAATATTACGTATAATTATTACAGTTAGGTGCCTCTTAGGTACTGCCTACTCTACCTAACACCTACTACTAGTTAATACAGTCCCTATCCTAACCCTACTTCTAGTTAATACAGCCTCTTCTCTATACCTACTACTAGTCTATACAGCTTCTTTCTTACCTCTACTACTAGTCTGTGCAGCTTCTTCTCTACTCCTACTATGCCCTATAGTACGCTGTACCTATTTACTAGTATATAGAAACCTACTTATATATCTATGTAAACTACTAATAGGATAACTAGGTAGACTTATTAATATATATAGAGGACGTGTTCAACTTAAAAGCTTACTTAGTATATAGAGAATCTTGTATTAATGTAGTATATAGGATTAATCTATAGAGCTTTAACAGAGTTCTAGATAAGCACTAGTTATACTGTCCTCTAGAAGCCTAGGCAGATAGTAGAAAGGCACTAGACCTCTACTAGCAGGTAATTAAGCAGCTAGAGTAGTAGTATAATCTAAAGGTAGCAGTAAAGAGTAGCTTAAAGTATGCCTAGAAGAGCAATTCTTATTAGTATAATACTAAGTAGGTAGATAAACACTTTGCTAAAAGTAAGTAAGTGCTGCTCTAAGTAAAAAACCTAACAACTAGCTAACTATCTAAGAAGTTTAATACCTGTTTCCTAGGTCTATTTACTATTATAAAGAAGATTAGGAAGCTAGCTTATAAGCTAGACCTACTACTATTAATAGACAGAGTATACCTAGTATTTAATGTATTTTTACTTAAACTATAGAGAGAACTCTTTACAAAGAATAGGTTCTAGCTAGGTTCTATACAGATTCTAGAGGATACTCTCCTAGTAGAGAAATTTAAAGTTAAAGAGATTCTGTAGTAGTATGCTACTTAAGCCTATAGGTAAGGGTACCTAGTAAAGTAGCTACGTTATCTAAATAAGAAAGCTACCTAAGAGCTACTAGAAAACCTTAACTACTATAAGAAAATCTATAAAGAGTACCTTAAGACAGTAGCTAATATATTATAGTAATCTACTTACAAGTGTAAGGCTAAGTCTAGGATAAGTTAGAGCAATCTAAACCTACCTTAGTAGAAAAGAGGTTATCTAAAGAAGTTTCTCTAGAATAATACTTATATATGCTATAAAACTATAGACAATATATTAACTTAGGGTTACTGTCCTAAGGCTGTAGATTAGCCTAGTAACTATCTAAGGTAGAGGATAAAAGTTTTAAGAGTATTAGAGTAGGTATAGAGGTTTATATAATTGTTATATTTAATCTATTACTATATATTATCTAAAAGAGCAGCCTAAAATAAAGAGAAAAGACCTTATAAACTCTTAGTAGGCCTAGGCTAGAAGTCTAAACTACTTTAGCAATAACACTTAAGAGTCTTCTAAGCTATAGGCTTAGTAGAAGAAACTATTAACTACTAGAAGAGAGTAACTAGAGTGTTATTAGCAGAAGGTATATTAGTACTACAGTAGTACTAACAATTCTTTACACTTCTAGCAGCACTATCCTACTAGAACACGTACTTAATATCTATCTTAATAACTATATTAAAAGCTACCTTCTAAATAATAGTACCTAAGGCTGCGTATATAAGTTAGCTATAGTAAAGGCAAAACTGTTAAGGAACTTATATTAAAGTGCTATAGGTTGTACTTATATAAAACCTAATAAGCTTTATTATAGTCTACTAGACTTAAACCTAAGTTCTTTACATAACGTTAGAAAGTAGCCTTATAGGCTACAATACTGTAGTAACAGGCCTTAGCGTAGTTAAGAGTAGTCTGCTAGTAGTAGTAAGTTATAGCTAGAATATTATCTTTAGTTACAGTATTGCCTTATTAAGTAGTCTTCTTATTTATCTTATACTTAGCTTACTTAATAAGGAAGTTAAGCATGTTAATAGCGCAGTAGAAGTAAGGCGTAATCTATACTAGTTAGTATTAAGCAGGCACTAGGCATAGTCCTAGACTTACTATAACACATCTACTAGTATTACTACCTAAGTATCTACTATACATGCTAAAGTTATTTTTACGCGTATAGAACCTCTTAGGAAGCCTAAAAACCTTTATTAACAACTTAATTATTCTATTAGAGTTAGAGCTAGACTTAGTAGACAGCTTAGTTACGTACCTATAGTACTAGAACTAAGTAAGAGAAGGCTGTAAAGCTATATTATTAGGTAGTACGTATACAAAGTCTAGTAACTTAGTGTTATTAATATGCAAAGGTAGAGAAGGCATAATTATAAAGAAGTAGAGTAGAAAGTATATAGAGTATAAGTAAAGTGTAGATAAAGAAGAAGAAGTTAAGGTATCTACTCTTTCTATACTGTAACTCTCTTACCTCTATCTACTACTCTACTAACGTTCTACTACCTTACTACCTACTTTCTAAATAACTAAATGCCTATACTTTATATAGTTAGTAAGGAATAATACGCATCTAATAGAACACTTACTATATATCTATAAAGTTCTAAGTCTAAAGTAAGTAATAACTAACTTTATAATAAAGGTATAGCTAAAACTACGTAATTAGTAGATAGACTTCTATAACTAAATTAATCTAAGTATAGAGTAACGCCTAATATTATTATAATAAGCTACCTATATATAGCGTGTTGCCTAGAGCCTACTTATATAGAAGAAAGATAATTCTTAGGCACTAACTAGATACTCTATAAGGTACCTTTTAGGTAAGGGTAATACTATATCTAACTAAACTACTACAGTAGTTAGGTAAATAAGTCTATACTCTTAGTAACTATAGCTGTCTAGACTAAGAGTAATAATACCTCTGCAGAGCTTATAGATAAAGAGCCTAAACACTTAAGTAACTTATAGAGGATAAGTTATTATATTACAGCAGCCTAGAGTAGTATGTTACTACACCTAATACTAGCTTCTAGGTAATTGCAGTCTCTAGACTTAAAGTAGTAGTACCTTGTAGAAACTATAGTATAGTAATAAGTACTCTATAGAAAGAACCTACTATAATTACTATATAGTTTGCTTTATATCTTTTATTACTATACTTCTAGAAGTTAAGGCTACTAGATTAAGAGCACTAGATCTTTAAGGGGACTAGAGTAAGGCTACAGACACCTTTTAAGATATTACTAGCTAAACACTTATTTAGTAATCTACTTAACTATTACCTAATACTCTAATAGTCTTAACTATAGATTTTAGAGTTAATAATCCTAAGAGATCTATAGGTAAGGTTACCTAGTAAGTAGTAAACTAGTGCTAGTTATACTCTGTAGAGAGTTGTTTATACTAATATAACTAATAGATTTAAGTACCTACTAATAAGCAAACTAGCTTTCTTCTAACTATTTTCCTCTTATATTAGAGGTTTTTTTTAGAGTTTAAACTAGCAAGCATTAGTATATAGAGTTTAGTAGTCTAGAATAGACTATAAAAAGAGAAGAGGCTATTATTAGAAGCTTTTACCCTTAGGTGTGCTAACTCTTAAAAATACTTTAGAGTTACTTTAGTTACCTCTAAGAGCCTACACACACGTATATATTCCTCTAAATTCTTAGAGGCTTAACCCCTAAGAATTAGTATCTTATCTTATTTAATACTATACGTTTTTGTTTAATCTCTCTTACCTGCTTACAGTGCTCTTATACTAGATAAAGAGTAGTATTACTATAATAAGTAGTAGTAACTCCTTTAGGTTAATTACAGCAGTACTAATAAACTCTAACCTAACAGAATCTTAATCTATAGAGTAAGAGATCTACTTAACTATCAATTTTAAAGCTTATCTTATATTAGATAATAATATTCTTAATAACATAGCAGCACTCTACTTAGTTAATAAGCTTAAGCTTATTATCTTTATTACTTTCTAGAAAGCTAAGAAGCTTATTTGTGTAGAGGCTAGCACCTAATTATTTCTAATCTTAGGTACTAGCACTAGAGTAATAAAACAAGCGCTAAATAGAGCAAGTAGAGAATATAAGGAGGATCTAGTTCTTTACAACGTTGCTAAAGTAGAGAGATTTTACGTCTATATAGTGTTAGAAGCTTAATTAAAGAAGGTAGGCGTATAGTACTTAGAATTTAGATTTTACACTACGTATTAGCTTACTTACGCTAGTAAATAGGTACAGCCTAGGTAGAGGTTAGGTACATTACGTAAGGTACCCTAGCCCTACCTAGCCCCTACCTACGCTAACCTCTTGCTAAGAGAGTTAGAGTTAGGTAGGGTCTATATATAGTAGAGGTAGGTATAGAGCAGAGTCTATATATAGTAGAAGTACGTATAGGGTAGAGTCTATATATAGTAAAGGTAGGTGTAGAGTAGAGGCTGTACAGACTAGTAGTAGAGGTTAGGTACATTACGTAACAGTATATATATACCTAAGAAGCTGCTTCTTTACTTCTAATTTAAAGAACAGGATTTAGAGATTTATTATATACATTTATTATAGAAGTATTAATAGATTATATATAAGTGTGTATATTAAACAATCTAACTATAGAAGAACCTAGAATACCTAGTTATAAGTATAAACTAACTTAGCATATCTAAATAATTAGATCGTTCTAGTAAGAAGCGTTTTATAGTATTACCTAGCTAGAGTTACGTTCTAGCTTATTATAGTTACCTAGTTAGTATAAAAAGCTTCCTAGTCAACATTAATTTATTTTAGCTATTTTTTCCTAGTATAGAGCTTTTATAGACCTTTAAAGATACTAATAAGAAAGAATTCTATAGCTTCTTAAATTACCTTTAGAGCTACAGCTCTAAACTATAAATTACTCTTAAATTCTTATATAATTTTACAATCTAGGCTTAAAAATACTAACTTTAAGATAATTATATTAAAAGACTTCTAGTAGTAGTAGATTTCTCAAAGCGTAATAGCTATAGTAGAATTAGTAACTAAGTATAATAAAAGACTGTAATTACTTACTGCTAGACTTGTTACAGCGCTTATCTCTAATTATTATAGGTGTTACAGCAGGTACCTTACAGGCAGCCTTAGTAGTAAAAGCTTTTCTAGGTGCTTTACTGCAAGCTCTAGAATTACCTCTACCTTAAATTAGCTTTACTGTATTCTTATAACGTAAAGCTACTATAGTAGAGACTATAATAAAAGGTTGTAATAAATAAGAGCTAGTGTAAAAGAGTTCTTGTAGTATAGTTATCTACAGTAGTATAATTATAAAAGAGAAGTGTAGTTATAAGTAGAAGAACGTAAAAGTAGAATATATTAATAGTTACATTAGTTAATATGCGCGTAGAGGTCTATACCCTACTAGAGATTGTTATATTATACTTACTTAGAGTTAGTATATCTATTCGCAGCGTACTAAACCTCTAAGCCTGTAATAGAAATCTGTAATAACCTATTAGCTTATAGAGCTAAATATAAGAGTTTGTCTTATTCTATTCTTAACCTAATACAATAAATATTTGCTTATCTACAGTAGTTTGCAGTACTAAGTACATTTTAACATTTACGTTTAGGTTTATACCTAGTAGAGCTGCTGCCTAGTGTAGGAATACTAAAATCTAGCGTATATAGAGGAGACTTATAACACCTGTATATTAAGAAGACTGTAATAATAATCTATAAATCCTTATAGGTAGCATAAAGACGCTATACACATTCTTTTAACACTAGGTACATTAAGATTAGAGCTATATACGTAATATTATAACTATTATAAAAAAATACTATTAGGTTAGTGCTAGTAGGATAGAAAGAGCTTAATTACATGCTATCTAGCAAAATACACTTACCTAAAGCTTATTAGCACTATAATTCAACTCTTAACATTGCTATACTTCTACACTACTATACTACTCTACTCTTTCTACGTAAGTAGTACGTTATTACAGGCCTCTATTATAGTAAGTACTATAGATCTTAAGCCTAAGAATATTAAGAAGAAGAAGAAAGAAGAGATAACAACTTTAGTAATTACTATAGGCACTTATATGCTAGCTAGCGTTACTGCTAAAGAGTAGAATAAGCTTATCTAAGTAGTTATTACAGCCTATTATAACAGTTAGCGCTAATAATACTAAGGTTTCTACTGTTAGGATAATAAGATTAATTTAGGCCTTAACTCCTAAGGCTAAGCTAAATCTGCTAGCTAAAAGATTAGTACTATAGTCCTGTCTAAAGGTGAAGTTAGTAATAGTACCTATATAATTTAGTAGAGAGATAGAGCTATAAGCCTTACTAGAGAAGAGTTAGCTGTTAAGAAGGTAAAAGATACTAACTAGTTAGTAAAATTCTAAGCTAGGACAAAGTTATAATAAATTCTAGCTTATTAGTTAGCAGCTCTTATAATATAAGCTATAATAGTAGCTAAAGCTAAGAAAGACATTACATAGCAATATTTTAAGTTGTTTACTAGTAGTAAGTTATTACAGCTACTTATTAGAACGTGTACTAAGCCTAAACAGCTAAGTAGCTTTAAAAAAAGCTAGAGGCTGTCTAGAAGAAGTAGAATAGTCTAGAGTATAAAATGAATTTTTGTACACACTAGATAGCTCTTAGCAACTACATAGAAGTTGCTATAAATAAGCTAGTAACTAGTAATACCCTCTAAATCTAAAGCTAAGGTAAAAAACAGCTCTTTTATAAAGGCAGCGTACTTAAGAAGCTAATTTAGCAAGAGTATAAGTTAGGTCTTTAGAAGCTTATAAGTAACCCTTTTAAAAGTAAGAAAGAGAAAAAAGAGTAGATTACCTTCTAAGATTAGATATTACTAAAGAGTATTGTAATTATAACTAATAATTACTAGAAGTAAGTTATTACATCTTATTATTATATCTACTTACTAATTATAGCAGGGAAACTAATTCTCTAGATCTCTTAGATATAATAGACAGTAATATGTAGCTTATAGGCTACTACCTATATATTATTACTACTAATAAAGATAAGTATAAGAAGAAGATAAAAGAATCTAATACTAAGCTTAAAGAGTACTTTTAGTCTATACTAAATAAGTATAAGACTAATAAGCAGTTCTACTAGGTAATAGATAAGGCCGATAAGGCAGATAAGGCAGATAAGGCAGATGATAATAATAACAAGATAGAGATAGAGAGTAACTAAGATTAGATATACCTCTAGCATTAGAGCCTAGTATTATAGCTAATTAACATATTAAATACCTATTACACAGACTTCTAAGAAATCTATTTCTTTAAATTTCCTTATCTCTACCTAAATAATAACTTAGTATAGGAAATTAAATCTATAGTTAGCTTGTGTTCTGCAGATAGTTACTAGCGCTTTCTTTAGATATTACATTTCTAGAGTTATAGCTTCCCTTCTAGCTTTGCTAAGAATTAATTTATACATCTTTCTTACTTTTAAGCTTATTACGCAAATTTCTTACAGCTTCTTATAATTTATATAGGATTACTATCTCTAACCTTAGAGTCCTCTCTACCTAGCCTACTTAAAATCCTTTTTTTCTGTAGTTTCTTAGCTTAGCAACTTGTTAAAGGTACTTTTCTAAGTCTAGTATCTCTTCTTAAGCGGCTACGTTCTATAGACCTAGATTACTAAGAGTAACTTACACCCTAGAATAAGTAGTAGGAAAGTATAACATAGAAAAGTAATTCTGCTAGCAGTAAATTAAATTAGGATGCTTTATCTTGCTTTAGTAAAGTCTAGAAGCACTATAAAGAAGCTGCTAAGATAGAAGACAGTTATCTATATATTTACTATTATAACTATAGCCTAGCACTCTAGCCCCTATATATAAAAGCTATTAGAACAAAGCACCTACTTTAGTACCTTAAAACTTAAGCCTATAGAGAAACTAAAAGTTCTACTTATACTTTACTAGACTTCTAATCATGTCTACACACTATATGCTAAAGAAACTAGAATTAGTCTTCTACTATTCTCGAATACTCTTATCTAGCCTTTAAAGAAGAGATTGTTTACTTTGTTATTAATAATAACATTACCTTTTAAGCAGTTAAGCGTCTAACCTTCTAATATTCTATTAACTTTCTTAGGCTAGAGGCTGTAATAATTACCTATTATAAATTTAGCTAGATATTTCAAGCTTAGTTTAAGGCTGCTAAAGACAGACTTCTTAAGAATCTTAGATTAAGTACTAAACTGTCTCTTATATTAGACGTCTAGACAGTAAGTAATAACCTTAGTTTCTTAGCTATTAAGACCTACTATATTAATATAAGCTTAAAACTATAAGAACTTCTTTTAGACTTTATTCTAATACGTAGAAAATATATAGGCTCCTCTATAGTATAGTAAGTTCTCTAATTTCTGTAAAGAACTAAAATATTAAAATATGTGTTAGGTGTTAGTTATAATAATGTGAGTAATAACAGTACTTTATTATAGGCCTTACAGAGCTTAGTAAAAGAGTGTAACATTACTTAAAACAAGGAAGAGAACACTATCTCTTATCTTTTAAAGATTATTAACCTTATTATATAAGACATTATACTATATCTTAAGCTTAATATATTAGAAGAGATAGAGAAGATAAAAAGAGTATAGAGACGTTATATTTAAGAAGATACTAAGAACATATCTATTCTAAACTCTTTCTATAAGGTATTTTTTCTTTATTACATAAATTTATTATATTCTAAATGCTACCAAGATCTAAGCTATCTGTATTGCAATAGGCATTTTACTACAATAATTTAAGAGATTTCTTACACTACAGAATACTTTACTAACAAATTAATAGCTCTTAGTTATTAAAGATATTAAGACTAGGTAGAACTCTATATATAATATATAGAAGCGTGCACTTAAGCTCTAGCCTTATATTAATAAATAGCTAGAGCAGGAAATTGCACTTAAGGCTTCTAGTTGTAAAGAACATGTTTCTACTTATATTAAGAGAGTAGAAGCTAATTTTAAAGCTCTTAAGAAACTCTAACTTATAGTAACTAAGTAGCAGCACTTAGGGCTGCTACTAAAATACTCTAATAATTTAAAAAAGCAACTAATACTCTAAGTAAGACTTAAAGCCTATAAATTTAATATATCTAGATAATATATAACTAACTGTTTAATAACCTAGAACAGATATTTAATAAGGTTAGTAATAACTTTAGTTAATCTAATAACTTTAAATAGCTTAAAGTTATAAAGGTAGCTACAGAAATAGGTACTATAAAACTGTCTAAGTACTATTTAAAAACAGGTAAGAGTTAAGGTTTCTTATTTAACTATACAACCCTCTTAGATCTAATATAGAAGCTTACTATGTATAAGGTAAAGTTATTACAATTAGTTATTACAGTTCTCTACTAGCTGTGTGCTTAGGATAAATTCTAGGCCCTCTAAGATAAATATATGTACTAATACTAATTCTTTAACTATATAGCGTGTTATAATAGTATTAGTCTTAGTAGCTCTTTAGTAGTATAAACTACTCCTGCTTAGTAATTTAGAGAAAATAATTAGTTCTAAAAGCTAGCAACAACTTCCTAGCAAGCTAGCAGAAGCTTTTTTAGTTTAGGTTTATCTAACAAGAATATATTTTAAACTTAGTAGGAAGGTAAGGCCTATCTTAGTACTCCTTCTATTCAACTAGTAGAAAACTTTAATCTACTAGAATAGTAGGAGAAGAATACTATAACTTACCTATAACTTACTTATATAGTAAAAGATATACTTATAGTACTACTTACAAAAATAGCCGTTAAGTAAGTGTTTAATACTATAAGAGATATAATTAGAGATTAATAGCAAAGGCTTAAGGCTTTAAAGATACACTAGATTATAATTCTTAAGAATTATTTCTCTCTAGCGCAGTAGTAAGAGGGAGAGAAGGAGAAAGTAGGCTCTAAAATAGATAAGGTAGAGGATCCTTTTAAGCTACCTGCTTATCCTACTATAGATATAGAGGATTACTCTAGTATAGATATAGAGGTTTATTTAAGTAAAGATATAGAGTATTATACTAGTAAAGATAGAGAGGTTATAAAGGTAGAAGATAATAGTACTAGTGCTAAGAAGGAGCTTCTAGTAACACTATCTTAGTAAGAAGTAAAACCTTAGAAAAGAGCTAAGCTAATATAGTACTAGTAATGCTAGATTTATAGTTATAATAAATAGCTATTATAACTACCTCTCTCTAAAACTCTAATAAATAGCTGTTAAAACTAGCTTTTTCCTTTACTATAATAAATAGCTGTAATAACTATCTCTTACCTTACACTATTTCTCTTAGACCTTTACTACTTATATTAGTTGTATATATTTAACACTAGGACTAAGATAAGCGTACTATGTACTTCTACTCTACTCTACTCTACCTTGCCTCTACTACTAGTCTGTGTAGCCTCTACTCTGCCTCTATTACTAGTCTGTGCAGCTCCTACTCTATACCTACCTCTACTATATATAGACTCTACTCTATAGCTACTAGTAGTCTATGCAGCCTCTACTCTACCTTTACTACTAGTCTGTGTAGCTTCTACTTTACCTCTACTACTAGTTTGTACAGCCTCTACTCTACTTCTACTATACTCTATAGTACACTATACCTATTTACTAGTATAAGCTTACTATAGAAGAGCGTTGTATTAGCTACTCTAATACGCTATTATAACCTTATTTTTATAGAATACAAGCTACTATTAATCTATCTAGCTGTAATAAGTGTAACTTTATTAACTTAGAAGCTTAGATTATAGACAACCTACTCTAGATCTAAATTTTAGACTAGTAAATAGGTAGAGTCTAAGTAGGAGTAGAGTACTTTATGTAATAAACCTAGACTCTACTCTGCCCCTACCTACGCTAACCTCTTACTAAGAGGGTTAGAGTTAGGGTTGCCCTATATATAGTAGAGGTAGGTGTAGAGCAGGCTCTATATATAGCAGAAGTAGGTGCAGGATAGAAGCTGTACAGACTAGTAGTAGGTGTTAGGTACATTAGGTAATAGAGGATCTAACTTATCTAAGAGATCTAAGAGATCTAAGAGAGATCTAGCTAGTTAGATTAGATTAATTCTTAACTTATCTAGGAGATCTAAGAGATCTAAGAGAGATCTAGCTAGTTAGGTTAGATTAATTCTTAACTTATCTAAGAGAGCTAAGAGATCTAAGAGAGACCTAAGAAATCTAAGAGAGATCTAAAAGATCTAAGTAATATTACGTGTAATTATTACAGTTCGGTGCCCTCTACTCTACCTAACTCTAACTACTAGTTAATACAGCCTCTATTCTGCCTCTACTCCTAGTTAATGCAGCCTCTCTTCTACACCTACTACTAGTCTGTGCAGCTCCTTCTCTACACCTACTACTAGTCCGTGCAGCTTCTCTCCTACCTCTACTATACCCTGTAGCACGCTGTACCTATTTTGCTAGCGTAGATCTAATAATTAAGATCTATAGTATGCCTAAGCTAGGTATCTAGAACCTATAGTACTCTAGGTACTTATAAAGAACGCTTAAACTATAAGAATTAACAGAACCTTCTAGTAGTAGTATAAGTACTATACTATAACTTATACTAGGTAAGTTATATTTAAAAGGCTAAAGAAGTAATATCTCTAGCTATACTAGTAAATTACATAGAATCTCTTTAATCTGCTAAAGAGTTGCCTAGAAGAGGTATAGATATTGCTAATTAAAGATAAGTATAGTAGAAAGATCTATACCTATCTAATATATACTAAGTTATAAGACAGGATTATAAGAGTATTTAAGACGCTTATTAGCAATCTCTATATATAATATAATATTACGCAGGATAGAGTATATAGGCTTACTACTAGTTACTTAGGTATTTAGCACTTTTAAAAAAGGCGTCTCTATAACTACCTACAAACTTAATTTAGTAAGATTACGTAATCTCTAAATTTTACTTGTATATAAGTAGGCTTTATATATATATAGCAGATAGACACTAATTAAATACATTAATTAACTAAGTTACTTCTTACTAGCTTGTTACAGTTATAAGCCTAGCTTCTTAAATTAGCAGATCTCTCTCTGCACTTAGAAGAGCTAGTTAGACTAAGCTTATCTACTCTAATTATTTACCTATCTTTTTTCTCTTAACCCTAAGACATACCTATAATAGCTAAGCTAGTTAGCTATAACACGCAAGCTCTATTAGGTATCTTATTTAGACTCTACTAACTTAAGTTACGTGCTAACTAGCCTAATTAATATATCTAGTTTACTTAGCACGCTAAGCTGTATAATGTGTAGGAAATTATTAACCTAGATACTGCTAACACTAGCAGATTATACTATAGAGCACTTAGGCTACCTATAATAAGCTTAAACATACCTACTCTAACTCCTTTACTAGCACTAGCACTATTAGCCTAGTAGCAAGAGTCTAAGTTGTCTAACGCTAAGTCTTCTAAGTCTATTAATACGCTCCTACCTGCTTAATCTACCTGTAGCTAAACTACAGCTAAACAACCTGCAGCAGAAATACTCTGTATAACACCTACAGTCTATATTAGGCTGTTAAGCTTTAAGATCTATAACTAGGAGCTTATAAGGTATAAGGTAGAGGTAAGTAAGTAGATAGCACAGGCAGAGTAACTCTAGAAGCTTTAGAACTAGGTTAACGCTATAGTGTTGCTAGTAATCCTCTTACTAGTAATAGTTAAGCTTATTAATAACAACTCTACTAGTCTTTAATTACTTATCTAAGTACTAAAGAAGAAGCTTACTCCTACAGATGTTAGTACCTAGAACTAGGTCTGTACTAAATACTATTAATACCTTAGAGCTACTAGGTAGAGATAAGTAGCTTCTTAGAACTAGTACTATAAGTAGTTATACCTCTATATATAAGCTAAATTATATAAGCTTATAGAGGTTAAAGGGGCGTATACTGTATAGGATTTCTTTAATGCCTTAAGGTATAAAATTGCTCTAGAGTAGGCTTAATTAATATACTACAGGATTATCTAGGATAGTACTCTAGAGCTTAATCTGCTTACTTTAGAATAACTAAGTAGGGTGTTTAGTAGTTTAATGCATAAGCACACTATTAGGTTAGGTAAGGATAATCCTAGAGTATTTACTACTTTTAGAAATTAATTAGATTTAAATAATAAAAGATCTTCCTCTAGCAACACTAAAAGCTCTAATAGCTATCTCTGCCTTTATAAGAAGGTTAATATTTTACATAAATAGAAGGTAACTAAATACTATTACCTTTTAATAGCAGTTAAAGGGAGCTTCTTACTACCTGTTAGGATAAGCTAAACCTATTAACAAGAGGTACTTAACTAGCTTAACAGCAATAAGTATTCTACAGTCTAGAAGGCAATTAAGTAAGCTAAGTAGACAGTAGCTGCTTCTTTAGCTATTACTAGATTAACCTAACTAGTTAAAGTAGAGTTTCTAGGCAACGTACAGGCTACTCTAATTAACCCTAAAATAATAGCTGTTACTAACTTACTATTACCTAGAGTCTACAACATTATAGATTTTAACGCTTATCTACTATCTAACAGTACTATTTTAGACAATAGAGCTGCTACCTACCTTATTAACAGCTCTAATTAACTTATCTATAGATTCTTTAAACCCTCTAACTATACTAATATAGTAGAAGCCAGCACCTAAGCTTTTTCTATTAGTAGATAAGGCGCTTATTTGTTTAAAAACGCTCTTTATAGAAAGCGCAGCCTGTATACTAAGAACCTAATTCTTTAGAACGTTGTAGTAGTAGAGGGGTTCTATATTAACATTATTTCTAAAGCACGCCTCTAGAAGAAAGGAGTTTAGTACCTAGGGCTAGATAGCTCTTTATAAGTTAGTTATATTAATAATTTAAATAGGAGTATTGTGTGTGCTACGCTTAAGCGTGCTTACAACCTTACTTTCTTTAAATATAAGCTACTTTTCTGCTATTTTAACTCCTCTATCCTAAATATAGTAATAAAACAATCTTATAAGTTATACCTTAGAAGCTCTTTAGAGCACCTATAGCACGTATATATAGGCTACTTAGGACCTAAAGCACTGTAAGCTCTAGTAAAAGGAGTGCACAGCGTGCTTATTAATAGAACGCTTTAGAAGAATTATAAGATCTGTTCTATAACTTATACTAAGTAAGTAATTTCCTAACAAAAGTGTTAAAAGCCTGCTAAGCTGTTTTAGAGAATTAGGTAGAATTTGTTTAATATACTACTTAGAAGAGGAGAAGAGCTATAAGATAAGTATAGTAATAGAGAGAAGTACCTTATATTATACTTAGTAATCATTGCTGCTACGTTATATAATAAGAGAGTTATTTAACTAAATTGTTAGATACACTGTAATAATCTTCTACCTCTTCTAACAATGTAGAAAGATCTTTTCTACTACCTACTAGGAGCTCTTTTCTGCTAGGTGTGCAAAAAGGAGATTATAGCTCTAATTAAGAAGAAAACTTAGGTAGAAATTAACAGAATAAGCACTATAGTAAGGCTCCTACTGCTTAAATAGGTGTTTACTTATAAGTTTAACTAAAATAGCTACTTTCTTAAATATAAAGCCTAAGTATGTGTTAGAGGAGACCTCTAAGCTAACAATTTAATTGTCTCTACTTATACTACAACACTTACTTCTTAATCTTTTTGTACTATAATAGCTATAGCAGCTTAATTTAACCTAGAACTCTAGTAGTATAACGTTGCAGGAGCTTTTCTTAATATAAGCTGCTAGGACTAACTCTAAGTGCTCTGTAAATTACCTAATAGTTTCTAGAATCTAGAGAAGGTAGTGCTACTTCTATAAGCTCTTTATAGGTTATAGGATTCTCTATTACTATAGTATAAGGAGCTCTCTAGCACCCTCTAGGAGCTTAGACTTACAGCGTTAAAAGAGGAGCCTTACCTCTTCTTTAACGCTAAGTAGAAAATCATTCTACTATTCTATGTAGACAATATTATCCTTATCTTCTATAACAACAATTAAGCGTCTACTAAGAAGCTAATAAGCCTATTAATAAGTAAGTACTAGATAGGTATTATAGAGCTGCTAAATAGTTCTTAGGTATTTAGATTGTACGTAATAGATCTGCTAGAACTATAACACTTGCCTATAACGCCTATATTAAGAAAATAGCTGCTAAGTTTAACATTATAGGCAATAGATTTTTCCTATTAGTACTCTTACTAGCAGAAGAGCTGCTTAAGTATACTAGAGAAGCTTTAAAACAAGAAGTTAAAGCTTACTAGGAGTAGGTAGAGTCTACACTCTACACAGCAATTATAATCTAACTAGATATAGTACATACTGCCTCTTAACTCTTCTAATATTTAACTAATCTAGAAGTAGCCTACTTTAAAGCAGCTGCTTAAGTACTAGCGTACCTCTACAAAACTAAGCACCTAGGTATAAGGTACAGAGCTTATAGTAGTAGTTAATTACTTATCTATAGTAACACGTTATTTACTAATAATTAAGAAGAGTTATAGATTCTCCTAAGGGTATATAGTCTTGTTGTTTAGAGGACTAATTATCTAGAAAGCAGTATACTAATTAACTATTACTACTTCTATAATAGAAGCTAAACTGCTTATATTAGAGCACGTAGCTAAGGAGTTAATTACTCTAAAGTAATTTCTAACAGAACTCTGTTTAGACTTAGGAGTGCTTTAGAAGATCTTCTATAATAACTAATAAACAATCTAATTAGTTTCTAAAATAAGCAAGTAGCTTACTACCTAGCTGTACTATATAGATATTTAAAACATGTAGTTAAAATAAGAGTACACTAAGAGAAAAATAAGGTAATATATCTAAAAATAAGCAAGATACTAGCTAATAGACTAATAAAAGCACTGCCTAAGCAGGCTTATAAGCGCTTTTTAACATACCTTAACCTATATAGTATATATTATAATAAAATAGTTACTAGAGAAAGCTAATTAATAGAGAAAGAAAAAAATCTTTTTTATTAAAACTAATAGAGAGAACAACCTTCTTTCTAGGGTGTAGAACGCTACTACAGCTACTAGTAGCAGCTCTTTTAAGCATATGCCTAGTAGCTATAGAGCTTAAAAACCTAATAAACAGCTACCTATCTATGCTCTAGAGAGGTCTAGCTATAGTAGCTATTATTAACTATCTTCTTTATTACATAGATAGCGACACACAGCTTACTAACCTACTATACTCTTAATTAGCTATAATTAATTATTAGAATAGGGTTACTTATAGGAATTATTACACTACTAGATATAACTAGCGCGTTTACTAGCTCTAGCTCTAGTAGCTCTAACGTAGAGTGCCTAATAAGCTATTAGTCTACTATCTAATAGCTCTATTTAGGTAATATACAGAGAGTAGTAAAAGTACTTAGAAGTATAGCGCTTACAGCGCCTACTATATAAACCTATGTTTAGGTTCTCTATGCACAGCGCAGCTAAGCTACTTGCTAGTAGTATGTCTATATAGTACCTGTAGGGAACTAGCTAGTACACTAGCTTTAGAGTGTCTAATAACACAGTAAGAGGCTTAGGTAGCAGTTATTAGCACACAGCTCTGCTTACTATACTAAATATACTAAAAGGTATTAATAATTACTCTAATAAGTAATTAAGGCTAGAACAGTACTATATAGTATTAGCTAGGCGTACTAGGCCTAACAATATCCCTCTTCTTTAACAGGGCCTAACTTAGGCCTAAAGAGTACCTAGTACTAGACCTTCTAGCAGCTATTCTAGCAAAAGTCCTATAATTACATATATACCTAACCTTGTAATTAAACACACGTAGTCTGCTTAGCCTATTCTAGGCTAGCTTAGCTAACCCTAGACCTGTGTAGGGTACAATAACCTAATATACAGAGCAGTACCTAGAATTATAATATTAGAGAGCTTCTTATAATTATAACTACCTTTAGAGTTAATCCTATATTTAATCTATCTACGTATACTCTTACGCGTACACACTTTAAGTATTAAAGTAATTATAATATTAGTACATAGCTCTGCCTACTGTGCTAAACATACTAAAAGGTATTAATAATTACTCTAATAAGTAATTAAGGCTAGAACAGTACTATATATTATTAGCTAGGCGCACTAGGCCTAATAGCAGTAGAGGCAGAGGTAGAAGTAGGAGTAGAGAAAGGGCAAGAGCGCAGGGAGTATAGGCAGAGGTAACTATAGCTGTAACAGCAGCAGCGTTAAATAAGCCTGTAGGCCTAATAAACAACACTTAGTAAGCTAAAGCTAGAGTAGGTAGTAGTAGTAGTAGTAAGACAAAGCAGCAGCGCAGAGCGCTAGGCGCGCAGATAAGTAGAAAGCTAGAGGTAAAAGTAGAAACAGCAGCAGTAGTAGTAGTAGTAATAGTAGTAGTAGTAGTAGTAGTAGAAGTAGTAGTAGAGTAGAGGTAGTAGTAAGAGCGTGCTAGGCGTAGTTATATATATTAGCAGCAGCAGTGTGTATAAGGCACTTTGCTTTAGATTATTTCTATACTATATTAGCTAAAGGTTTAAAAAAAGCAGATAGTAGGACTAGAGAAAGCTTATTTTAGATACTATCTAGTTATAACAACTACTAAAGCTTACTAACAGAGCCTTAGAGCTACTACAACTAGAAGAAGAATAAAACAAAGCTACTAACAATTAGCTAGAGGGTACTAGAATAAGAGAAGGATTGCTAGTAAGTAACTAGGAAGTGTAGAAGTTAGTTAGAGCTAAATTTAGGTATACGTATAGTTATGTTTACTAAGATAGCTAAAGAAACAGAGAAATTAAAGAAGTTAACAGTTTATATAGGATGCTCTAAGCCTAGTAAAAGTAAAGGCAACGCTTAATTTCTCTTAATAATAAAGTGTTATATAACAACAGAGCTACGCAGTTAGTTATAAACCTTACTCTTACTTTTACACTATAAAAAGTAACACCTATATACGCTAAATAGAGAGAAAACCTATCTATAAGTAACTAGTTAATAACTAAGAGCTTAAAGTAGTAAGAGGCAGAATATAACTATAGGACAATTACTTAGGTTATATACTAGGCGCTTAGAAGACAGATAATCTATACTAAACTATCTAGAGAGTATATTGCGCAGAATAGAGTATATAGGCTTACTACTAGTTACTTAAGTGTTTAGCACTTACAAAATAAGCGTTTCTATAACTACCTACAAACGTAATTTAGCAAGATTATGTAATCTCTAAATTTCCTTTGTATATAAGTAGACTTTATATATACAAAGCAGATAGATACTAATTAAATACATTAATTAACTAAGTTACCTCTTACTAGCTTGTTATATATAAGCTCTGTGTATTAGTAATTTTCTAAAACAATAATGTTGCTATACTACCTTAGTATAGCTAATTGCAATTTAGTATATAGGCAGAGGATTATAGTATAGAAATCTAGAGCACCTTAATATATACATATAAGCTATATAGATACGTAGAAAGAGCTAGGTAGAAGATTATTACTAAGTTAAATTAAGATAAAGAATAGAGCTAACCTACTAGCAAAGCTCTAGCTAGAGGTAGTAGAAGCAGCTACGTAGTTATACAATATAAGTCTATCTTATAGCTATAAAATAATTACTTCTAATACAGTATTAGATAACTAATTTTAATAGTACTTAAACTACTATTAACTATGTAAAGTTATAAGACTTTCTTCTTATAATCTTTATTAGATAGTTTTCTTTTTAGGAATAGTTATAACCTAAAAAGGTAACTTAAGCTATTTAGCCTAAATATATATATATTAGGCCTAAATACAGGTACTTTCCTGATTAGGTTTAGCTCTTACCTAATCTAGTAAAGTACTATCTAAAGAATACCTAACTAGAGAGCGTTAGAAAGCTGTGCTTATTATAGCCATAGCTTTACTAGATCTAGAGTTAGCTTTCTTACAATAAATAGCTAAAGAACACGTTGCCTTTACTAGTAGGTTACGTATACACCTACGTAATCTACTAGTAGGTTGCGTAATTGTCTACGCAATCTACTTAGAAATCTACTCTTAATTTCTAAGCTTCTATTTGTATTAACTATTCTAGATCCTTCTAATTTGTAATAGAGAGAAGTAGAAGTAGAGTATAAATACTACTTACTTTCCTTCTTACTTAGTTTTGTACCTAGCATTTAATATAATAACTTGTCTATAATATTATCTTACCTTGTTACTATATTTACTCCTCTTACCTCTTTAGGCTATACACTTCCTATTTTAGAATTACCTAGTCTAGTTAGTCTAGGTCTTCTAGATTCGAGAAGAAAGTAGTCTTTCCTCCTATTTCCCCCCTACTTTCTTTACAAACTAGAGTAAATCTATTACTACTTAGTAGATCTCTAGCTAGATTAGAGTAGGATTTAAGCTTGTAGATGCTAAGCATATACCCTAAATAGGAAATAAGTAGCTAGGCGCAATAAGTAAGGGTTTAAAGTAACTCTAAGAGGCTATAGTAGATATCTAGTAGGATATAGAGCGTCTAATATATACAGGATATAGATCTCTAAGCTTAATTAGGTTGTAGCTATACGTAATATTACTTTTAATAAGAGCTTATTCTATAAAGATAAGAAAGTAGTAGAATACCTATAAGAAGAGCTTAAGTTAATTATAGATCTATTATATAAGAATAAGGTTAGGAATATAGAAGAAGTATTTAAAAGTGTTCTTAATTTGTTCTACGCAGCAGCTTATAAGCAGGCAGGCACTAATAATTTAGATTACTCCTAGTAGTATCTAGAGGGTAAAGATCTAAGAGATAATAATTAACTGCTTAGCTAGCTAGTAGATTATACTAAATAAGGAACATCTCCTATATAAGTAATAAACAAGGCTAGTAAGTTATAAGGAATCTACGCAGGGAATCTAGAGTATTTAGGCCTAAGAATACTAGAGCTTATACCTAAGCCTAGTGTTGTACACTCTAGCAGCTTCTAGAAAGAGCACTTACTTAGAGAAACAAGCCTATACTAGTAAATAGGTACAGCGTACTATAGAGTATAGTAGGTGTAGGGTAGAAGCTGTATAGACTAGTAGTAGAGGTAGAGAAAGAGCTGTACAGACTAGTAGTAGGTGTAGGGTAGAGGCTGCATAGACTAGTAGTAGGTGTAGGGTAGAGGCTATACAGGCTAGAGGTAGAGGCAGAGTAGAGGCTACATAGACTAGTAGTAGGAGCAGGGTAGAGGCTGTATAGACTAGTAGTACAGGCAGGGTAGAGTAGAGTAGAGTAGAAGTAGGTAGTACGCTTATCTTAGTCCTAGTGTTAAATATATACATCTAATATAAGTAGTAAAGGTACTAGAAGACTAGTATAAGGTAAGCAATAGTTATTATAGCTATTTATTATAGTTACAGTAAGAGATAGTTATTACAGCTATTTATTATAGTTATAGGGAGAGAAAGTTATAATAGCTATTTATTATAACTATAAATCTAGGATTTACTAGTACTATATTAGCTTAGCTCTTTTCTAAGGTCTTACTTCTTGCTAAGATAGTGTTACTAAAAGCTCCTCCTTAGCACTACTACTGTTATCTTCTACCTCTATAACTTTTCTATCTTTACTTATATAATTATCTGTATCTTTACTTAAACAAACCTCTATATTAGCACTAAGGTAATTCTCTATATCTATACTAGGACAAGCAGGTAGCTTAAAAAGATCCTCTACCTTATCTATTTTAGGGCCTCCTTCCCTCTTCTCCCTCTCTTACTACTGCTCTAAAGAGAAATAATCCTTAAGAATTATAATCTAGTATATTTTTGTAGCCTTAAGCCTGCGCTGTTAATCTCTAATTATATCTCTTGCAGTATTAAACACTTGCTTAGTTCCTACTTCTATAAGTAGTACTAAAAGTACATCTTTTACTATATAAGTAAGTTATAGGTAATTTACAGCATTTGTCTTCTACTATTCTAGTAGATTAAAGTTTTCTACTAGTTAAACAGGAGGAGTGCTAAGATAGGCCTTACCTTCCTGCTAAGTTTAATACCTATCCTTATTAGATAAACCTAAACTTAAGAAGCTCCTACTAGCTTACTAGGTAGTTGTTGCTAGCCTTTAGAACTAATTATCTTCTCTAAATTACTAAGAAGGAGTGTTTTATACTACTGTAGAGCTACTAGGACTAATGCTATTATAACGTGCTATATAGTTAAAGAATTAGTCTTAGTATATATATTTGTCTTAGAGGTCCTAAGTGTTGTTCTAAGCAGACAGTTAGTAGAGAACTTTAATAACTAACTGTAATAACTTTACCTTATACGCAGTAAGCTTCTATATTAGATCTAAGATAGTTGTATAGTTAAACAAGAAACCTTAACTCTTACCTATTCTTAAATAGTACTTAGACAGTTTTACAGTACCTATTTCTACAGCTGCCTTTTAACTCTAAGCTATTCTAAGTTATTAGCTTAACTAAAGCTATTACTAACCTTATAGATTATCTAATCTAGGTAATTAAATAGTTAGTTGTACATTATCTAGATAAATAGGATTTACAGTCTTTAAGACCTACTTAGAGAATTAGTTACTTTTTTAAATTATTATAGCATTTTTATAACAGCCTATAGGTGCTGCTACTTAGTTACTGTAAGTTAAAGTTTCTTAAGGTCTTTAAAATTAGCTTCTGCTCTCTTAATATAAGTAGAAGCATGTCCTTTATAACTAGTAGCCTTAAGTGTGATTTCTTGCTCTAGCTATTTATTAATATAAGGCTAGAGCTTAAGTGTGCGCTTATATATATTATATATAGAGTTCTACCTAGTTTTAACATCTTAGATAACTAAAAGTTATTAATTTGCTAGTAAATTACTCTGCAGTATAAGAAATCTCTTAAATTATTGTAGTAAAATGTCTATTGCAATGCAGATAGCTTAGATCTATGTAGTACTTAGAATGTAATAAATATATATAATAAAGAATAAATACCTTACAGAGAGAGTTTAGAATAGACATGTTATTAGCAATGCCTTTAATATAACGTCTCTGTAGTCTTTCTACATTCTCTATCTCTTCTAGTATATTAAGCCTAAGATGTAGTATAATGTCTTATATAATAAGGTTAATAATATATACAAGATAAGGAATAGTGTTCTCTTCTTTATCCTAGGTAATGTTGTGCTCTTCTAGCAACCTTTATAAAGACTGTGTTAAAGTACTGTTATTACTTATGTTTCTACAACAAACACCTAACAGATATCTTAATATTTTAGTTCTCTATAGAAATTAGAGAACTTACTATACTATAGAGAAGCTAGTGTATTTTCTATATATTAAAATAAAGTCTAAAAGAACTTCTTGTAGTTTCTAGCTCTTGTTAATATAGTAGCCCTTAATAGCTAGAAAACTTAGGTAATTGCTTACTGTCTAGACGTCTAATGTAATAGACAGTTTAGTACTTAATCTAAGATCCTAGAGAAGTCTGTCTTTAGCAGCCTTAAACTAAGCTTAGAACATCTAGCTGAATTTATAATAGGTAATTATTACAGCCTTAGGCCGAAGAAAGCAGATAAAATATTAGAATAATAGATGCTTAACTACTTAAAAAGGGATATTGTTGTTAATAACAAAGTAAACAAGCTCTTTGTTAAAAGCTAGATAAGAGTATCCTAGAATAGTAGAAGACTTATCCTAGTTTCTTTAGCGTGTAGTGTGTAGACGTAAGTAGAGGTCTAGTAAAGTATAAGTAGAACTTTTAGTTTCTCTACAGGCTTAAGTTTTAAGGTGCTAAAGTAGGTGCTTTGTCCTAACAGCTTTTATAGCTAGGTGCTAGAGTACTTAGCTACAGTTATAACAGTAAACATGTAGGTAACTATCTTCTATTTTAGCAGCTTCTCTATAGTGCTTCTAGACTTTGCTAAAGCAAGATAGAGCATTCTAATTTAGTTTTCTGCTAGTAGTATTACTTCCCTATAATATACTTCTTTACTACTTATCCTAGGCTGTAAGTTACTCTTAGTAATCTAGGTCTATAGAACGTAGCTGCTTAAGAAGAGATACTAGACTTAAAAAAGCACCTTTAACAAGTTAATAAGCTAAAAAGGTATAGAACAAAAGGATTTTAAGTAGGCTAAGGTAAGAGGACCCTAAGTTTAGAAATAGTAATACTATATATATAATAAAAAGCTCTAAGAAATTTGTATAATAAGCTTAGAAGTAAAAAAGATATACAAATTACTTTATAGAAGGCTTTATAGAAGAGGAAGCTATAACTCTAGAAATGTAAAGTCTAGAGAAAGCGCTAGTAATTATCTACAGAACAAGAGCTAACTATAGATTTAATTTACTATACTTAGTTGTTAGTTAGGTAGAGATAAGGAAATTTAGAGATATAGATGTTTTAGAAGTTTATGTAATAGGCATTATATGTGTTAATTAGCTGTAATACTAGGCTATAACGCTAGAGGTATATCTAATCTTAGTTACTCTCTATCTCTATCTTGTTATTATTATTATCTGCCTTATCTGCCTTATCTGCCTTATCTATTGCCTAGTAGAACTGCTTATTAGTCTTATACCTATTTAGCATAGACTAAAACTACTCTTTAAGCTTAGTATTAGATTCTTTAATCTCCTCTTTACACTTATCTTTGTTAGGAGCTATAATATATAGGCAGTAGCCTATAAGCTAAATATTACTATCTATCCTATCTAAGAGATCTAGAAGATTAGTTTCCCTAATATAATTAGTAAGTAGATATAATAATAGGATGTAATAACTTACTTCTAGTTGTTATTAGTTACAATTACTATACTCTTTAGCAATATCTAATCTTAGAAGGTAATCTACTCTTCTTTCTCTTTCCTACTTTTAAAAGTGTTACTTGTAAGCTTCTAAAGACCCTGCTTATACTCTTACTAAAGTAGCTTCTTAAGCACGCTGCCTTTAGAAAAGAGCTGTTTTTTGCCTTAGCCTTAGGTTTAGGAAGTATTGCTAGTTACTAGCTTATCTATAGCAACTTCTCTATAGTTGCTAAGGGCTATCTAGTGTGCATAAAGATTAATTTTATACTCTAGACTATCCTACTTCTTATAGACAGCCTTTAGCTTGTTTTAAAGCTACTTAGCTATTAAGAGTTAGTACACGTTTATAATAAGAAGCTGTAATAACTTACTACTAGTACCTAACTTAAAGTGTTGTTAAGCAATATCTTTCTTAGCCTTAGCTACTATTACAGCTTATGTTTTAAAAGCTGCTAACTTATAAGCTAGTAGTAGTTATAACTTTGTCCTAGCTTAGAATTTTACTACCTAGTTAGTATCTTCTGCCTTCTTAATAGCTAACTCCTCTCTAGTAAGGCTTACAGCTCTGTCTCTCTGCTAAATTACACAGGTACTATTACTATTACTAATAAACAGAACTGTAGTTCTAATCTTTTAGCTAGCAGATTTAGCTTAGCCTTAGGAGTTAAGGACATAATTAATCTTATTATCCTAAGAGTAGAACCTCTAGTATTATTAGCGCTAACTGTTATAATAGGCTGTAATAACTACCTAGATAAGCTTATCCTACTCTTTAGCAGTAAAGCTAGGTAGTATATAAGTGCCTATAGTAAGTACTAAAGTTATTATCTTATATTTCTTCTTTATCTTAATATTCTTAGGCTTAAGATCTATAGTGCTAACTATAATAGAGGCCTGCAATAACGTAGTGCTTACGCAAAAAGAGTAGAGTAGTATAGTAGTATAGGCGTGTAGTAATATTAGTAGTTATATTATAGTGCTAGCAAGCTCTAGGTAAGTATGTTTTGCTAGATAGCACGTAATTAAGGCCTCTCTATCCTGCTAGTACTAACACAACAGTATTTTTTTATAATAGTTATAATATTACGTATATAGCTCTAATCTTAATGCACTTAGTATTAGAAGAATATGCATAGTGTCTTTATACTACCTATAAGTTTTTACAGATTATTATTACAGTCTTTTCTATATATAGGCGTTGCAAGTCTCTTCTATATACACTAGATTTTAGCGTTCTTATACTAGGTAGCAGCTCTACTAGGCGTAAACCTAAATGTAAATATTAAAATTTGCTTAGTGCTGTAAACTACTGCAGATTAGCAAATATTTATTATATTAGGTTAAGAATAGAATAAGATAACTTCTTACGTTTAGCTCTATAAGCTAACAAGTTATTATAGATTTCTATTACAGGCTTAGAGTTCTAGCACGCTGCTAATAGATATACTAAATTTAAGTACTTGCAACATAATAATCTCTAGTAGCATATAGACCTCTACGCGCATGTTAACTAATTTAACTATTAATAAATCCTACTTTTACCTTCCTCTACTTATAACTACACTCTCCTTCTATAACTATACTACTGTAGACAAGTATACTATAATAACTCTTTTACACTAGCTCTTTATTATTACAGCCTTCTATTACAGTTAGCACTATAGCTAGAAGCTGCCTAAATAAAGCAAAGCTAACCTAAGGCAGAGGTAATACTAGAACTAACAGCAAAGTACCTAGAAAATAGCTTACTACTAAGGCTGCCTACAAGGCACCTTCTATAATACCTACAATAGTTAAAGCTAAGCACTATAATAAATCTAGTAGTAAGTTATTACAGTCTTTTATTATATTTAGTTACTAATTCTACTATAGCTGTTGCGCTTTAAGAAATCTGTTAATACTTAAAGTCTACTAACATAATTATTCCTAAGGTAGTATTCTTACACCTAGTTTGTAAAATTATGTAAGATTACCTAACTAGTGTATAGTTTAGAGCTGTAGCTCTAGAGGCTATTTAAGAAGCTACTAAATCTTCTCTTATTAGTATCTTTAAAGGTATGTAAAAGCTCTATATTAGTAAAATGTAGCTAATATAAACAGATATTAACTTAAATGCTATTTATACTAAGCAGGTAACTATAATAATTAAGGATATGTCTCTAGCTAGGTAATACTACAAAAAGCTTCTTACTAAGACTATCTAATTATTTAGATATGCTAAGTTAGTTTATACTTATATACAGGTACTCTAGGTTCTTATATAATTAGATTATTTAATATACATACTTACATATAATCTATTATTACTACTATAATAAATATATATAATAAATCTTTAAACCCTGCACTCTAAATTAGAAGTAAAGAAGTAGCTTCTTAGGTATATATATACTATTACGTAATGTACCTAACCCCTACTACTAGTCTGTGCAGCTTCTTCTCTACCCCTACTACTAGTCTGTGCAGCTTCTACTCTACACCTACCTCTACTATATATAGACTCTACTCTACACCTACTCCTACTATATATAGACCCTGCTCTACACCTACTCCTACTACATATAGACCCTACCTAAGTCTAACTCTCTTAGTAAGAGGTTAGCGTAGGTAGGGGTTAGGTAGGGCTAGGGTACCTTACGTAATGTACCTAACCTCTACCTAGGCTGTACCTATTTACTAGCGTAAACAAATCTACTAAGAGAAGTAAGATTAGAGAGATTTAAGTAATATAACGCTGCACCTACGCACTTTAAGAGTACTATTTCTACAGCTCTAAGTATTAAGAGTAATATAGCTACTATAGAAGACTTAAATTAATTAGAGGTAATATACACTCTAAGCTTATAACTAGTAAAAAGAAGTAGAAGGTTACGCTATCTAAATCTAGAGGATTTTAGAAGTAATATACTAAAAGCTTACTTTCTTCTATATAACTGCTAGACAGATTCTAAAGAGAGCTACCTACTAGATAAGTTAATTCTATTAAGATTAACTAGTACTAAGCTTAAAACAGTATATACTGTAATATTAGCATTAGCAGAAAAGAAGAAGTAACTGCTAGTTCTAGGCTAAGCTTAATAGCTATATAGGGACTAACTCTCTAACCTACTACATAAATAAAGATATCTACTTTATTACTTATATAGGCAGCTATTTAAGAAAGCTATAGGCAAGGAGATTACTACTCTTCACAACGTAGGTACCTAGAAAGTAATTAATTTACTTACTAGAGATAACAAACTATTACTAATTAAATAGGTGTTTATATACAAACTAGATAAGAATAGATACTTTCTTAAATATAAGGTAAGGGTAGTAGTATGTAGTAATCTCTAAGTTATTAACACAATCTAGTCTACCTATATAGTAATACTTACTGCTAGGTCTTTTAGAATTGCTATAGTAATTACAGCTAAATTTAATGTAGAAATTATACAGTATAATATTATCAGAGCCTTTTTATACGTCTATAAAGATTACTAGCTAGTAGTAACCTATAAGCTACTAGATAGATATAAGATACCTAGGAAATGCGTTTAGCTTAAATAAGCACTATATAGATTAAAAACTTACTTCTTCTATAGTATAAGAAGCTTGCTTAAGTACTTAGATTAACTAGACTTATAGGATCTAAAGAAGAGCCTTACTTATTCTTTAGTAATAATTGCTAGATAGTGCTGCTCTTCTATATTAATAATATACTAATAATATACTACTCTACCTAGATTACTAAGGTAAAGTATATTATTAATTTAATTGCAGCAGCCTATATAAGTAAGAACTAAGACCTAGTCTAATAGTTTATTAATATTAGAGTGCTTAGGACCTAGGAGCAGTAGATAATAACACTTGTTTATAATAAGTATAATAATAAAATTGCTAAGAGGTTGAACTTTAATAAAACTAGACTCTTTCTATATACTCTACTCTCTACTATAGATCTAGTAAAGAGTACTAGAGAGGCTACTAAGCAGGAGATTTAGAGTTATTAGGAAAGAGTAGCATTAGTGCTATATACTGTAATTATACAATAACTAGATACAGCGTTTACAGCAGCTAAACTATTCTTATACCTTACTTATCTAAGTAAAGAGTACTTTAAAGCAGTATACTAGATAATTATTTACTTACACTAGACTAGGTATTAGTTACTCTAATCTAGTAGGCACACTAGTACTAAGCTACTTATCTATAGTAATATATTATTTGCTAATAATGTTAAGACCTAGCAATCTTTCTATAGATACCTTATAATGCTCTTTAGTAGGCTAATACTATAAACAGCGTTCTAGTAAGCTACTGTTACTATATCTACTACTAAAGCAGAGCTCTTAGTACTAGAGTATATTGCTAAAGAGACTATAGCGCTTAGATAGATTTAATAGAGAATAACCTCTAGAGCAAAGGTTATAGAGCTTTTATAACCTTATTTTAAATATATTAGCTCTACAGTAGGGCTCTAGTTTATACTAGAGAGTATAAGCTAGAGTAGTACTAAGGTAGTGTACGCTAAGGAGCTTGTACCTAGGCCTAGCCTGTTATAGTACCTCTCTACTTATTCTTTATCTATTTACACGCGCCTTAGATAAAACAACTTTATTCTCTACTCTCTACTTTCTATATTTTCTATTATACTATGTTCTAAGTCTATGCGTCTTTCTCTTATAACTCTACTACTATCTAATTATTTAACTACCCTACTCTGTTTTATCTTAATTATAGCGCCTTCTTAGTCTTTTACTAGTTTTTATTCTCCTTTTAAGAAGGTATAAGGTAAGTAGGTAAGTTACTCTATCCTTACCTATAGTCTGCCTATTTACTTACTCTGTTACTTTATTTAGGCCTACAGTACTGTTTCTACGGATTCTACCTCTCTTAACACTTACTTAGCTAAGAAGGTAAAGCTTTTAATAGAAGATATTGTTCTTAATAACTATAAGATTAAAGAAGCTTTTAATAATACTCTAGCTAATAACTAGGCTAAGGCATAAGGTAAGTAGTCTCTATATACTTAATACACTAGTAGCTTTAAAGATCTTAAGGTCTGTATTAACTATATATTAGCTAACTAGGTTTACACTTTTACTACTAGTAGCTACTCTACTAGCTATGCTAACTATATTCTTAGCTATACTTACTGCTATAAGTTAAGTTCCTATATCTTATTTCTTAGTATTCTTTTCTCTAGCTAATTATCTGCTAGGCTCTGTGTAAGACTTAGAGACTCTAAATAAGTACTATAAATTCTTACAGTTTACTAAGAGCAATTCTAGAAAACTTCTAAATATTATTAAGCTTATCTAGGCAGACCTTAAAAAGTGTAAGAACCTTCTATGTTATACTAACCTTATATTCTAGCTTAATCCTTACTTAGCTACTACTAGTTATAGAACTAAGTATTCTAAGTATAGAGGTAAAGTTAAAAAGGTTAAGGCTTATTCTTCTACTACTATAGTCTTTGTTAAGTATACTTCTATTACTACTAAAGAGATAGTAGTCTAGGTTAAGACTCTAGTAAGAGATATTCCTCTTTCCTTACCTATTCTTTACAGTATTTACTAATTTCTTGCTTAATATAGCTTGCTATTAAGTATTAACTTAATACTGCTTACGCGCTTTATAAACTTTAAGGCTAATTTGTTAATAGAGCTTAAGCTTTCTTCTACTTCTAAATATAAGGAATTTGCTTAAATACTTATTAAGAACATTACTAACGCTGCTAGAGGTAGTAAGGACAATAGTGGTAATAAGGGTTCTACTAATAGTAGTGCTTAGGTCTTCTCTTATCTACGGTATTTAGGATTTTTCTATCTAGAATAATACTTAAAAACATAGCTCTTCTCTTTTAAAATAATATAGCTCTTATCTAAAGTAGTCTATTCTTTAGAATAGGCTAATATAATAAAAAATCTCTCTAATAAACTAGTGTCTCTCTTCTTTACTTACATATATCTCTTCTTTCTACTTCTCTCTCTTCCTCTCTCTTCTATTAGGAGTAAGAGAGCTTATTATACCCCTTAAGAGATTCTAACTAAAATTCTAGAGGCAAGTTTCTATTTATATCCCTCCTGTCTCTTATTATAGACAGCTATCTGTTTAAGGCTTCTAGGTTTTTGCAACTATCTTCTCTTTCCTATATTTTACTAGTGTAGGCTTTCTATTATACTAAATCTTTACATCTATTACCCCCTCTTTTAGATTATTATTCTCTATAAATAGAGCTTACTTTCTATTCTCTAGAAGACGTACTATCTTAATTAGTAATAACTAAAGGGCTAAGCTAGGAGTTATTATTTAATTGCATGTTAAGAGAGTTCTATAGGTATAACCTATACTAGTTAATATAAAGAATAGAGTAGACTTTACTATTAATATCTAGTTAAATATTATTTAGAGAGATAACCTCTACAACTATAAACTTCTAGTTCTTTTAGTCTAGCTTCCTACTTACTTAGCTGTTTAAGAACTAGTTTTCTAGCTTTAGCTCGACTTTATCTCTAACCTTTAGCTAGAGGGCTTCCCTTTAGTATATATTAGCTTACTATTCTTATATATACTAGGCCTCTGCTATCTAGGCTTTAACAAAGTTAACTATTTTAGTAAACTTCTATACTATACTTACTACAGCTCTAGTAGGCTCTCTTGCATATTAGTGCAATAACTCTGCTTTTAAGTCTAGGTCTATCTAGACTAGATCTATATTATAACTATACTAGAGGAAGAAAGAGCTAAAGCTAGTAGATATAGCTACCTGTTTTTTAATTATAATTTAGGCTATAGGCACCTAAGCAGACTAACTATCTTAGGCCTAGTTACTATAGGTTCTTAAGTAGGCTTCTACTATACAGTTTATACGTTTAGTACTCTTATAAGTTTAGAAGTAGAAGGCTATAGAGAGTTTCTATATTATTTTTAGCAGTTAATATATTATCTGCTAGAAGTTACTAAGAAATTATTTTCCTTAATTAGAAATAAATATATAGGTAACTAATAGTAAGCTACTATATAAGAAAACATATAGGTAACTATCTTTACTAAAAAATCTTGTAGAAGAACTAGGATAATATTGCTAGTAAGTCTATCTGTAATAACTATAAGGTTATAGCTACCTTTACTTTTAGGTAGATCTGTTATAAAGTCTATAGAGATTTTCTTCTAGATTCTATTAGGTAAAGAGAGAGGTTTAAAAAGTCTCTGCTTTAGTACTTTCTATAGCTTTATTCTTCTATAGATGTTACAGTTCTCTACGCACTAGTATAGAGCAGTTAACATTCTTAGCTAGAAGTAGGCTTAAGAAAAGATTATATATATGTTTTCTTATTTTAGATAGCCTTTAATTAGAAAATAGTAGGCATTGTTAATAATTCTACTTCTAAGCGTATTATAGTTTAGAGCCTATACTCTCTTATAGTAGTATAGTTAGTTTCTGTTATCTATAGAGCACTTAGAGAAAGAAACTTTAAGGTTAAGCTATACAGAAAACTTCTAGGCTCTTAAAGAAATAGACAACTTAGCAAGTTAGTAAGTTTTATTATTCTTAGTAGTGTTCTCCTAAAGTATTCTAAATACTTTAATACTATTGTATAGTTTTAAGTACTTAACTAAAGGTATCTCTATACGCGCTTAGTCTAGTTACTTATAGCAGTCTAGTTGTAGTTCTTTATTCTATAGTGTTATAACAAGGAATTAGTCTGCTCTACGTAGTTCTAAGGAGAAAACTTATATATTATTAGTAGAGTTGTCTTCTAGGCTAGTCCTTACTACTTGTGTAAATAGTTTTAATAGTTAAAACTATTAAGTCTAAGTCTTCTTATCTCTTATAAATAGAAGGATATTCTCTTCTTTTATTAAAAGTAAATGTACCTAGTTATAAACCTTGCTAGGGCTATAGGAAGCTGTAAGGTTAAACTAGCTAAGGAGGCTTAAATATTAAACGTGTTTTTTTAAGAGAGGTTAAGTGTAATAAAAATACTCTAAGTTTTTATAATTAGTAATAACTGTAATTTCTTTACCTACTTTAGCTCTATAGTCTATTCTTAGAGGTACTTAACTACTACTAGCATTTCTTTATTATAGATAGTATAGATTACTTCTACTTTAGAGTTCTTAGCTAAGAAGTATACTACTATACAGAGTACCTTATCTTTCTTAAATTAGAATAGTACCTCTCTTGTTGCCTATTCTAATATATTATACTCTAGCACTATTTCTAAATCCAGGTTAAAATTTATAAGTTCTAGTTCTCTAGTAAATATAGCTTTTATAGCATTAAAGGCTTACTCCTAGAGTTTTTTCTATTTAGAGATTGTGTTTTTTCTTATTACGCGTATAAGAGGCTCTACTATACTAGAAAAATAGTTAATAAACTATTAGTTGAAGTCTATAAACTCTAAGAAGCTCTAGATTTCTTTTACTGTTTTTATAGGTTCCTATAACTTTATAGTAGCAACCTTTACAGAATCTATCTAGATACTCTTACTAGCTTTAATAGTAAATTCTGAAAACTTAGTACTCTTATTCTAAAATAAATACGCTTATATACTAGCTAGAATTAGCAGATAGAATATAGTTATATTTTGCCTCTATTTTAGCTGCAACAACTCTTAATAGAGAAATTCCTCTTTTCTATATTAACGTGCATCTCTGCAGCTTTTAGCTTCTAGATAATTTTCTTAACTTTAGCTTTATATTCCTCTTAGGTACTGTTAAAGTAGACTAATACATTGTCTATATAAGCAGAGTAATATTTATCTAAGTACTTTCTTAGGACCTAGTTAGTATACTGCTAGAATATACTTAGGGCGTTAGCTAGCCTAAGTAGTGTTACTAGCTACTTATAGAGTCTAAATCCTGTCTAAAAAGCTATCTTTTATATATCTCTCCTAGCAATTCTAATCTTAAAGAAGGCTTAGTCTAGCTCTTAGCTGTTTTGTGTCTTAGTTTTATAGCTAGATTTTAGAAGGAAACTTATCTAATACATTTATAATAGTGCTATAAACAATAGCAATTATAGTAATAGTATTGCTTTATACTCTCTAGAAGTTAATTCTTCTAAACAACAATATCTATTTATTATTATTCTATAGACTTTAGACTTACAGCAGTACTATTTATTTAAACTTATAACAACTCTATTATTAAAAACTAACTATTAACTACCTTATAAGTAATAACCTAAGCTACTCTATACCTTACGCAGTTTCTACTTCTCTAAAGACTTGCAAACCTAGTTCTTTAAAGAGGCCTATAAAAAGAATACCTAGAATAGTCCTATTTTATCCTATAGCTTAGGTAGCTTACTCTAGTATTATTAAAGTAAGCGCTAACAAGACGTCCTAACGTAATATATATACCCTTATTACTTTATTAATATTAAACTAGCAGTAGAGGACACTATTAATAAGGAAAGATTATATATAATTAATACTACATTCCTAATATAGGGCCTTATTATTAATAGGCTTAATAGTACTAAGTAGGTATACTTAGGGCATACTTTTACGCTACTAGTATTAGAGAAGTCTAGGTCTTAGTGTTATTCTAGAGCTTAGAGTAAATAAAGAAAGCTCGTATCTCTTATTAGGAATTCTTTTAAATAATATATTACTTAGAGTAGTTAAAGAAGTAGATATATATAATATTATCAGCGCAGAATTAAGGTCTTATAGCTAGGTTATTACTAACTCTTTAAGTATACTAGAGGCCTCTCTTATAAAATAGGCTAGTATTTTCTAGTTAAGGAGTTATTGCCTGTTGTTAGATAACGAGCTTAGGAATAACTAGGAGATAGATTATCAATTTATATATAGGAGTGTACTTAGGTTACTATTTATATGCTTATTAAGCGTTCTGTGCTCCTATTAGCTAATTGTTTAGTATACCTAATATAGGCAATTAGCCTATTGTATACGTAGCATAAGCAAGAAGAGATTTAAATCTGTTAGTAAGTTAGCCTAACCTTAGATAGAGTAGGTCTATGTAAGCTAAGCTTCTAGTAAGTAGATCTGGCGTTTAGTAACGTTGCAACATTGCCTATTATAAGGAGCTAACCTCTAAGAGAATTTGCTAGTAAAATACAAAACAGATTTAATAGAGAACAACCTCTAGAACAGAGGTTACAGAGTTTTTATAACCTTGTTTTAGATAAATTAGCTCTGTAGCAGGTTTCTAGTCTATACTAGAAAGTGTAAGCTAGAGTAGTGCTAAGGTAGTGTATACTAAAGAGCTAGCACTTAGGCCTAGCCTATTACAGTACCTCTCTACTTATTCTTTATTTATTACTACACTTCTTAGTTAAAACAACTTTATTACTTACTTCTTACTTTCTATATTCTCTGTTATACTACATTTTAAGTCTACGTGCCTTTCTCCTATAATTCTACTATATCTAATTATTTAACTGCTCTACTCTACTCTCTTTTAATAATAGTGCCTCTTAGATTGCTAACTATATTACATTCCTCTAATAAAAGGGCGTAAAGCAAGTAAGTAAGTTAGCTTATTCTTACCTGTAGTATACTTATTTACTAACTCTTTTACCTTACTTAGGCCTGCAGTGCTACTTCTGTAGACTCTACCTCTTTTAATACTTACTTAGCTAAAAAGGTAAAGCTTATAGTAGAAGATATTATTCTTAAAGATAATGAGATTAAAGACGCTTTAGCAGACAGTTAGACTTAGGCTCTAGGTAAGTAGTCTTTATATATATAATGTGTAGACAGCTTTATAGATCTTAAAGTCTATATTAACTACGCGTTAGCTAGCTAGGTTTATACCTTTACCTTTAGCAGCTGCTCTACTAGCTGTACTAACTATATTCTTAGCTATACTTACTACTATAAGGTAAGTTCCTAGTTCCTATTATTTAATGCTCTTTTTTTAGCTAACTATCTAATAGGCTCTGTATAAGACTTAGAAGACTCTAAGTAAGTACTACTTATACTTACAGTTTACTAAGTACACTTCTATAAAGCTTCTAACTAGTATTAAGCCTATTTAAGCAGACTTTAAGAAGTATAAGAACCTTCTATATTATACTAACTATATATTCTAGCCTAACACCTACTTGTCTGCTACTAGTTATAAGACTAAGTAGTCTAAGTATAAGGCTAAAGTTAATAAGGTTAAGACTTATTTCTCTATAGCTGTAGTCTTTGTAGAGCGCACTATTATTACTGCTAAGAAGGTAGTATTCTAAGCTAAGACTCTAGTAAGTTATTTTCCTCTTTCTTTACCTATTTTTAGAGACGTTTACTAATTCTTTACTTATTATAGCTTACTATTAACTTAACACTACTTTGTACTCTATCTACTTTAAGGCTAATCTCTGTATATATCTTAAGCTCTCTTCTACTACTAAATATAATAACTTTACCTAAATACTTATTAAGAATATCACTAACACTGCCTTAGGTAATAAGAATAATAGTAGTAGTAGAGGCTCTGCTAAGAGTAGTGCTTAGGTCTTCTCTTATCTACAGCGTTTAGAGTTTTCTAGCTAGATAATACCTAGGCTTATAGCTCTTTTCCTTTATAACAATATAGCCTCTATATAGAGTAGTCTATTCTTTAGAATAGGTTAATGCAACAAGTAATCTCCCTAATAAACTAGTACTCCTTCTCTTGCTTATACCTGTCTCCTCTTTCTACTCTTCCTCCTCTTTCCCTATCTAAAGTAAGAGAGTAAGTTATACTCCTTCTAGGATTCTAACTAGATTTCTAGGAGCAAGTTCCTATTCCTATCTCTCCTATCTCTTGTAGCAGATAGCTATCTGTTTAAAGCTTTTAGGTCCTTATAAATATCTTTTCTTTCCTATATTCTACTAGCATAGCCTTTCTATTATACTAAGTATTTACGTCTCTTACCCTCTCTTCTAGATTATCTTTCTTTACAGATAGAGTTAACTTTCTATTCTTTAGAAGATATACTATTATTGTTAGTAATAACTATAGGGCTAGGCTAGAGGTTATTGTTTAATTATCTGTAAAGAGGGTCTTATAGGCATAACTTAAGCTAGTTAACATAGAAGATAGAATAGACTTTACTATTAATATCTAGTTTAATATTATATAGAGAGATAACTTCTATAACTATAAACTTCTAGTTCTTCTAGTCTAGTTTCCTACTTACTTAGCTGTTTAAGAACTAAGTTCCTAGCTTTAGCTAGACTTTGTCCCTAACCTTTAGCTAGGGGGCTTTCTTTTAGTATGTATTAGCTTACTATTCTTATATCTACTAGGCCTCTACTATCTAGGCTTTAACAAAGTTAATTATTTTAGTAAACTTCTATACTATACTTACTACAGCTTTAGTAGGTTCTCTTGTATATTAGTATAATAACTCTGCTGTTAAGTCTAAGTCTATCTAGACTAGATCTATATTATAACTATGCTAGAGGAAGAAGAGGCTAAATCCTGTAGACATAGCTACCTATTCTTTAATTACAATCTAGGCTATAGGCACCTAAGCAGACGAATTATCTTAGGCCTAGTTAATATAGGCTCTTAAGTAGGCTTCTACTACAGAGTTTAGGCGTTTAGTACTTTAATTTATTTAGAGGTAGAAGGCTATAGAGAGTTTCTATATAATTTTTAGTAGTTAATATATTATCTATAAGAAGTTACTAAGGAATTATATTCTTTAATTACAAACTATTACATTAGGCAACTAGTAGTAAGCTACTACGTTAGATAGAAATGTAGAGGTAACTATCTTTACTAATAAGTCTAGTAGAGGGACTAAGATAATATTCTTAAAGAGTCTGTCTGTGACAACTATAAGATTATAGTTACTCTTACTTTTAGGTAGATCTGTTATAAAGTCTATAGAGATTTCCTTCTAAATTCTATTAGGCAAAGAGAGGAGTTTAAAAAGTCTCTACTTTAGTTCCCTTTATAGCTTTGTTCTTTTGTAGATATTACAGTTCTCTATATACTATTATAAGGCAGTTAATATTCCTAGCTAAAAGTAGGCTTAGAAGAGGATAGCATACATGTTTCCCTGTCCTAGATAGCCTGTAATTAGAGAATAATAGGCATTATTAATAATTCTAGTTCTAAAGGTATTAGAGTTTAGAACCTATATTTTCCTGTAGTAATATAGTTAGTCTCTATTCTCTACAAAGTACTTAGAGAGAGAAACTCTAAGGTTAAGCTATACAGAAAACTTCTAGGCTCCTAAAAAAATAGAAGACTTAGTAAGTTAGTAAGTTTTATTATTTTTAGTAGTATTCTTCTAAAGTATTTTAAATTTCTTAATACTATTATATAGTTCTAAGTTTCTAACTAGAATTGTTTCTGCACATGTTTATTCTAGTTTCTTATAGTAGTTCTTCTATAGCTCTTTATTTAAAGAGGTTAAAAAGAGGAGTTAGTCTGCTCTTTATAGTTCTAAAAAGAAAACCTGTATATTATTAGCAGAGTTATCTTTTAGGCTAGTTCTTACTACTTATATAAATAGTTTTAACAGTTAAAACTATCTAGTCTTAGTCCTCTTATCTCTAGTAGATAGAGAAATGTTCCTCTCTTTTCTTATAAGTATGTCTGCTTAGTTATTAACCTTGCTAGGCCTATAGGTAAAGGTAAGGTTAAACTAGCTAAGGAGGCTTAACTACTAGATATATCTTTCTAAATGAAGTTAGGCTTTATAGAAGTACTCTAAGTTTTAATAATTAGTAATAACTATAAGTCTCTTTACTTATTTTAGCTCTATACTCTATTCTTAGAGGTATTTAACTACTGCTAGCATTTCCTTATTATAAATAGTGTAGTTTACTTCTACCTAAGAGTTCTTAGCTAAGAGGTATACTACTATACAGAGTACCTTATCTTTCCTATATTAGGATAGTACTTCTCTTATTGCCTATTCTAATACGTTACACTCTAGTACTATTTCTAAATCTAGGTTAAAGTTTGTAAGTGCTAGTTCTCTAGTTAATACAGCTTTTATAGCATTAAAAGCTTACTGCTAGAGTTCTCTCTACTTAAAGATTGCGTTTTTTCCTATTAAGCGTGTAAGAGGCTCTGCTATATTAGAAAACTAGTTAATAAACTATTAGTAGAAGTTTGCAAACCCTAGAAAGCTCTAGATTTCTTTTACTGTCTTTAGAGGTTCCTATAACTTTATAGCAGTAACCTTAGCAGAGTCTATCTAGATACTCTTTCCTACTTTAATAATAAATCCTAAGTACCTAGTACTATTAACAGAGAACTTGCTCTTCTCTACGTTAAGATACAATCCTGCAGCTCCTAGCTTCTAGATAATTTTCTTAACCTTAGCTTTATATTCCTCTTAGGTGCTGCTAGAGTAAATTAAGACATTGTCTATATAGGCAGAGTACTATTTATCTAAGTACTTTCTTAAGACCTAGTTAATATACTGTTAGAATATACTTAGAGTGTTAGCTAACCTAAATAGCGTTACTAGCTACTAATAGAGTCTAAATCTTATTTAAAAAGCTATCTTCTATTTATCTCTCTTAGTAATCCTAATCTTGTAGAAGGCTTAGAAAACATCTACTTTAGTAAACTACGTTGCTTTTAAGATCTGTAAGAAGGTCTTATAAATTAGAAGTAGTAGATACTAGTTCTTATTAGTAATTGTATTTAGCGCCTAATAATTAACATAAAACTAGAGACCTCTACTAGGTTTCTTAATAGACAGCACTAGAGTAGAAGCACTAGACTTACTAACTTAGATAAAGCTCTTATCTAAGTAGCTAGTAAGTTGTTGTTAGAGCACAAGGAGCTCCTTATAAGACATATTATATAGTAGTCCTTATAGTACTATTACAGGTTTACTATCTTATTTAATTAGCTTAATTATATAATCTATATTAGAACTATAGTAAGGTATAAGCTTATAAGCTTCTTCCTTTATAAATGTTCTAAACTTATCTTTCAGAAACTCTAGGAGAAGGTCTTAGAGATCTATTAGCTTCTTCTTCTTTAGAGCCTTCTAAATATCTACAATTAATACAGTAAATAGCTCTATGTTTTAGTCTGTCTTAGACCTCTTTCTTAGCGCCTAGTACAGCTCTAGGCTAACAGGCTTAGGTAGTTAGTTAGGATAAGTGCCTTCTCTGCTTCTAACTTATGTCTATAAGAAGTAGATAAATAACAACTTCTTAGCTAGTGCTATAGTAACTTTGTTCTTATCTATATATAGTCTTCCTAGGAGAAGGTTATACTCTCTTTCCCTATCTAATATATATGCCTAGAGGGTCTCTCTATAGCTATCTATGTTAATCTTTATTCTTATAACATTAGTTACCTAGATTACCTTTCTAGCTATGCCTAATACCTTATGTCTATATATAAGAGTATGTTAGAAGTTGTTTTATAATATAAACTTAGAGAAGACTATACTATGTATTAAACACCTAGTATTAATTAATATATATGCTACAGTGTTATCTTATACTATTATATATAGTAATATAGGCTTACTATCTAGCTACTACTAGTAGAACTTCTAGAACAGTTCTCTCCTCTTTATAACTTCTCTTCCTAACCCCTGTTTACGCCTTTAAATAGAAGTTTCTAGTTTTCTAAACCTTTATTAGTTAAGTTGTTAGTTTTAGAAACCTTAGTAATTATGCTCCTAGCCTAGACCTTCTCTAGTTTCTTAGCTAGAGCTAGATTGTATCTACTTACGTAGTGTCTCTTCTTTCTTTATTTTAGACAGACGTTAGCAGTTATCTACTAGTTTATAACTTCCTAAGTCTGCTACTCTGCTTATAGTTAGTTATTAGACTTAATCTTTTTAGAGTAGACCTTAGTAGGCTCCTAGTCTATACTATCTAGGTGTACTCTTTATATATGTTGTCTAAAGGTGCTGTTTATTAGTGCCTTAGACCTGCAGAGATTACTCTCTACTACTAAGACTCTAGCTATAAGGCTCTAGAGGTCCTAGTTATCTAGAATATCTACTAATACTATCTTATTCTAGAGGTCTAGTTAGAGTGTAGACATGTACCTAGTCTTAAAGTTCTTTGTGCTGTCCTCTTTAGTAGCATTATAGGCTAGCTAGATAAACTCTATATTAAAAGACTTAATACTCTAGTCACTCTTCTTTATAGTAATAGTCTAGAGTTTCTACTAAGAGCATTCCTTAAACAGAGAGTTCTTATACTACTTATCTAGAAAGTCCTAAAACTTAGCAGTTATATCTATTAGGTTACAGTTCTTCTATAATAAGCTAACCTGCGTAGCCTATCCTTCTAGCCTATTAAACATATAGGCAACTTCTAGGACAGCTTCTTAGTCTTCTATAGACTTTAATCTATTCTTTATCTAGGACTTAAACATTCTATATACGCGTTAGTTACTGCTAAACTTGCCTATATTAGGTAACTTTATAGCCTTACTTAGCTTGTTATTAATTACTTATATAGAGGTAGGGGGTGTTATACTCTAGGTTAGCACTCTTATATATGCAATATAGGCTTAGACCTAGGCTTAAACTAGCCTCTGTATAGTCTTACCTATATCTTCTTATTATAGTTCTAGGTTAGAGTCTGTAGTAGAGTAGGCTTTAGAATTAGTAATAGTTACTGCAGCCTTAGGTAGAGTTGCCTATAATAGGTAGGTAGTTAAGCGTTCTAGTACGTAAGCTAGTAGCTCCTCCTGCTATTTCTTAGGTACTAACAAGGTAGTAAGGCTCTAGAGTTTAGCCCTAATATCTAATTAATTGTTGTTACTAGTGCACAGCTTAATGCTGTACTCCCCTAAACGCCTAGCAGCGTTATTAAACAACTTACTTATTAATCCTTATTTAGTAATTAAATCTAATTGTAAGGAGCTAACCTCTAAGGGAATTTGCTAGTAAAATAAAAGATAGATTTTATAGAGAATAACCTCTAGAACAGAGGTTGCAGAGTTTTTATAACTCTGTTTTAGATATATTAGCTCTTTAGCAGAGCTCTAGTCTATGCTAGAAAGCGTAAGCTAGAGTAGTGCTAAGACAGTGTACGCTAAGAAGCTAGCACTTAGGCCTAGCCTGTTATACCTATAGTTAGTAGACACTAACCTCTTAACCTACTAACCTATAAATCTAGAGATTCTAGTCTCTAACTAGTAGGTAGCTATTAAGTCTTACTTACCTACTAAGGTATACTGTTAACTCTTAAGTTTATTAGAAGTTACTTAACGTTTTACTTACTAAGTTACTATAGCCCTAGCGTTATATAGAATGCGTTTACTAGGTTCTTAATAAACTTTTATTATAATATAAATAGTACAATTTTAGTGCTATAGGTAGAGAGATTAGGCTTGTTTTAGTTAGTGCTTTTTGCTGTATACCCCTCTTTATTATGTTGTTCTAAACAAAATACATTATAGAAGGGTTAGATAATATCTACCTTAGTAAAATATGTTGCTTTTAATATCTATAAGAGAGTCTTATAGATTAGAGCTAGTAGGTACTAATTCTTTCTTATAATTATATTTAGTGCTTAATAATTAATATAAAATTAGAGACCTCTACTAGGTTTCTTAATAAGCAGCACTAAGGCAGAAGCACTAGATTTACTAATTTAGATAAAGCTCTTATCTAAGTAGCTAGTAAGTTGTTGTTAGAGTACTAAAAGCTTCTTATAGAATATATTGTACAGTAGTCCCTATAGTACTATTATAAGTTTACTGTCTTACTTAATTAGCTTAATTATATAACTTATATTAGGACTGTAGTAAGGTATAACGTTATCTGCTTTCTTTTTTATAAACATTCTAAATTTATCTTTTAGAAACTCTAGAAGAAGGTCTTAGAAACTTATTAGCTTCTTCTTCTTTAAAGCCTTCTAGATATCTGCTATTAATATAGTAAATAGTTCTATGTTTTAGTCTATCTTAGACCTCTTTCTTAGCGCCTAGTATAGCTGTAGGCTAACAGGCTTAGGCAGTTAGTTAGAACAGGTACCTTCTCTACTTCTAGCCTATATCTGTAAGAAGTAGATAAACAACAACTTCTTAGCTAGTGCTATAGTAACTTTGTTCTAATCTATTTATAGTCTCTCTATAATAAGGTTGTAATCTCTTTACCTATCTAGTATATATGCCTAGAGAGTTTCTTTATAGCTATCTATATTAATCTTTATTCTTTTAATATTAGTTTCCTAGGTTACTTTCTTAGCTATACCTAATACTTTATATCTATACATAGGAGTGCGTTAAAGGTTATTTTGTAATACAAACTTAGAGAAGACTATACTATATATAAAAGAGATAGTATTAATTAAAACATATACTATAGTGTTGTCTTATTCTATAATATATAGTAATATAGGCTTGCTATCTAGCTACTGCTAGTAGAACTCCTAGAACAGTTTTTTCCTCTTTATAACTTCTCTTCCTAACCTCTATCTACGCCTTTAAACAGGAGTTTCTAGTTTTCTAAATCTTTATTAGTTAAATTATTAGTTTTAGAAACCTTAGTAAGTTAGTAATTATGCTTCTAACCTAGACTTTCTCTAATCTCTTTGCTAGGGCTAAATTACATCTACTTACGTAGTAGCCTTTTGCTAGTTTATAACTTTCTATGTCTACTACTCTGCTTATAGTAAGTTATTAGACTTAATCTTCCTTAAATAGACCTTAATAGGTTTCTAGTCTATACTTTTTAGGTTTATTCTTTATATATATTGTCTAAAGGTGCTGTTTATTAGTGCCTTAGACCTATAGAAGTTAACCTCTACTACTAAGACCTTAGCTATAAGGCTCTAGAGATTCTAGAAGTCTAGACTATCTACTAACACTGTCTTATTCTAGAAGTCTAAACAGAGTGTAGATATATACCTAGTCTTAAGGTTCTTTGTATTATCCTCTTTAGTGGCGTTATAAGCTAGCTAGATAAACTCTATATTAAAAGACTTAACACTCTAGTTGCTCTTCTTTATAGTAATAGTCTAGAATTTCTACTAAGAACTCTTTATAAACAGAGAATTCTTATACTACTAATCTAGAAAGTTCTAGAACTAAGTAGTTATACTTATTAGGTTATAGTCCTTCTATAATAAGCTAACCTACATAGCTTGTCCTTCTAGCCTATTAAATATATAGGTAACTCTTAGAACAGCTTCTTAGTCCTCTATAGACTTTAACTTTTTCTTTATTTAGAATTTAAACGTCCTGTATATATATTAGTTACTGCTAAACCTACCTATAGTAGGTAACTTTATAGCCTTACTTAGCTTATTATTAATTACTTAAATAAAGGTAGAAGGTATTATGCTATAGTTTAGTAATCTTATAGATATAAAATAGGCTTAGACCTAGGCTTTAACTAGCCTTTATATAGTTTTATCTATATCTTCTCTTTATAGGTTCTAGTTAGAGTCTGTAGTAAGATAGGCTTTATTATTAGTAACAGTTACTACAGCCTTAAGTAGAGTTGCCTATAATAGGTAGGTAGTTAGGTGTTCTAATACGTAAGCTAGTAGCTCCTCCTACTATTCCTTAGGTACTAAAAAAGTAGTAAGGTTCTAGAGTTTAGTCCTAAAGTCTAATTAATTATTAGTACTAGTGCACAGCTTAATACTATACTCTTCTAGACGCCTAGCAGCGTTGTTAAACAACTTACTTATTAATCCTTATCTAGTAATTTAATCTAATTATAAGGACCTAACCTCTAAGAGAATTTAATAGTAAAATACATAATAGATTTAATAGAGAACAACCTCTAGAGTAGAGGTTACAGAGTTTTTATAACCTTTTTTTAGATATATTAGCTTTGTAGTAGAGCTCTAGTCTATACTAAAGAGTGTAAGCTAGAGTAGTTTAAAGGTAGTGTCCGCTAAGGAGCTAGTACCTAGGCCTAGCCTGTTATATTAAACAGCTATTTACTAAGCTTACACTTATTCTAAGAGCTACCTAGACAATCTTCTATAATAACTAGCAAATAATCAGTTTAGTAGTTAGAGAGAATAAGTATATAACAATACAGCAGCGCTATATAGATAGATAAAATATATATTTATAATAGAAGTATACTATAGATATATTTAAGGTGCTCTATCTCTCTATTAATAGTACACTAGTGTAAGAGCACTATAGGCAGGTAAGAGATAAAATAAAAACGTATAATAGTAAATAAGATAAGAGATAAATCCTTAGAGGCAAAGCCTATAAGAATTAAGAGGAATATATACGTGTGTGTAGGCTCTAAGGAGTAACTATAGTTACCTTACAGTGTTTCTAAAAGTTAGTATACCTAAAGTAGAAAGCCTTTAATAATAGCTCTCTCTCTTCTTATAGTTTATTCTAGACTACTAAACTCTCTGTACTAATGCTTACTAGTTAAAACTATAAAAAAAACCCTAACGTAAAAGGAACATAGTTAAGAGAAAGCTAGTTTACTTATTAGTATGTGCTTAAATCTATTAGTTATGTTAGCACAAATAACTCCCTATAAGGTACAACTAGCACTATTTTACTACTTACTAGGTAACCTTACTTATAGATTCTTTAGGATTATTAACTCTAAATCCTGTAGTTAAAACTGTTAGAGAGTTAGGTAATAGTTTAGTAGATTACTTAATAAGTGTTTAGCTAGTACTGCTCTATAAGGTGTCTGTAGTAGTACAGCCTTACTCTAGTTCTCTTTAGAATTTAGTGCCTTTAATCTAGTAGCCTTAACCTCTAGTAGCATAGTAATAAGAGATATAGAATAAACTATATAGTAGTTATAGTAGGTTCTCTCTATAGAGTACTTGTTACTACACTATAGTCTTTACAAAGTACTACTACTCTAAGTCTAAAGATTATAATTGCCTAGAAGCTAGTATTAAGTCTAGTAACATGCTGCTCTAGGCTAATTTAACGTAACAACTTGTCCTCTATAGGTTACTTAAGTGTTTAGGCCCTTTATCTATAAGCTCTGCAGAGATATTATTACTCTTAGTCTAAATAACTATAGTTACTAGAGGCATAGACTTGTTTACCTAACTGCTGTAGTAGTTTAGTTAGATATAGTATTACTTTTACCTAAGAGGTACTCTATAGAGTATCTAGTTAGTACTAAAAGGTTGTTCTTCTTTTACGTAAGTAGGTTCTAAGCAATACACTATGTATAGGTAGCTTGCTATAACAATATTAGTTTTCACTCTATACTTAGATTAATCCTGTTATAGAAGTCTATCTGCTAATTACATAGTATTAGCTATACCTTTATTATAAAGTTAGTTGTTGTTTACTCTAGACTTAGGGCTTTATAGATATATAGTAAGTGTCTTATTAGGCGTGTATTATATCTTACTAACTATGTAAAGTTTAGGCGTTTAATTGTTTAGAAAGTAGGTAGTAAGGTAGTAGAATATTAGCAGAGCAGTAGATAGAGGTAAGAGAGTTACAGTATGTAAAGAGTAGATACCTTTCTTAACTTCTTTATTTATATCTACACTCTACTTACACTATATACACTTTCTACTCTACCTCTATAATTTTACCTCTCTTACCTTTGCACATTAACAATATAAAGTTACTAGACTTTATATATATATTGCCTAATAACATAGCTCTATAGCCTTTTCTTACTTAGTTCTAGTACTATAGGTGCCTAACTAAGCTGTCTACTAAGTTTAGCTCTAACTCTAATAGAATAATTAAGTTATTTTTATAGGTTTTTAGGTAGCCTAAGAGGTTCCTTACGTGTAAGAATAACTTTAGCGTATATAATAGATATTTAGGCAGTAACGCTAGTAGATATATTAAGGTAAGTCTAGAACTATGCCTAGTGCCTACCTAACACTAACCTATATAGATTGTGCCTTACTTCTACTATGCTATTAACATGCTTAACTTCCTTATTAAGTAAGCTAAACGTAAGATAAATAAGAAGACTACTTAATAAGGTAATACTGTAACTAAAGATAATATTTTAGCTACAACCTAATACTACTAGCAGACTACTCTTAACTATGCTAAGGCCTATTACTATAGTGTTATAGCCTATAAGACTGCTTTCTAGTATTATATAAAGGACTTAGGTTTAGGTCTAGTAGACTATAATAAAGCTTATTAGGTTTTATATAAGTATAACCTGTAGCACTTTAATACATGTTCTCTAATCTTTTGTCTTTACTAAAGCTAACTAATATAATTAGCCTTAGGTACTGTTTATTAGAAGGTAGCTTCTAATATAGTTATTAATATAGATATTAAGTACATATTCTAGCAGGATAGTACTACTAGAGGTGCAGAGAAGCGTTAGTACTACTATAGTACTAATATGCCTTATGCTAAGAACGCTCTAGTTACTTTCTTCTAGCAGTTAATAGTTTCTCTAACTAAGCCTATAGCTTAGAAGACTTCTAAGTATTATTATTAAGGTAGTCTAGACTTTAAGCTTAGCCCTACTAAGAGCTTATAAGATCTTTTCTCTTTATTTTAGGTTGCTTTTTTAGATAATATATAGTAATAGATTAAATATAATAACTATATAAACCTCTGTACCTACTCTAATGCTCTTAAGATTCTTATCTTCTACCTTAGATAGTTACTAGGCTAATCTACAGCCTTAGGACAGCAACCCTAAGTTAATATATTATCTATAGTTTTATAGTATATGTAAGTATTATCTTAAAAGAACTTCCTTAGGCAACTCTTCTTCTGCTAAGGTAGGTTTAAATTACTTTAACCTGTCCTAGACTTAGCCTTATACTTATAAGTAGATTGCTATAATATATTAGCTACTGTCTTAAGGTACTCTATAAGAATTTTCTTATAGTAGTTAAGGTTTTCTAGTAGCTTCTAGGTAGCTTCCTTATTTAGCTAACCTATCTACTTTACTAGGTACGCTTGCCTATAGGGTTAAGTGTTATAGTATTATAAAATCTCTTTAACTTTATATCTCTTTACTAGAAGAGTATTCTATAGAATCTGTATAGGACCTAGCTAGAACCTCTTCTTTGTAAAAAGTTTCCTCTATAGTTTAAGTAATAATATATTAAACACTAGGTGTACTCTATTTATTAATAGTAGTAGGTCTAGCTTATAAGCTAGCTTCCTAATCTTCTTTATAATAGTAAAGGGACCTAGGTAACAGGCGTTAAACCTCTTAGATAGTTAGCTAGTAACAAGGTTCTTTGCTTAGAGCAGCACTTGCTTACCTTTAGCAAAGTTTCTATCTACCTACTTAGTATTATACTAATAAGAATTACTCTTCTAGGTATACTCTAAGCTATTCTTTGTTACTACCTATAGATTATACTACTACTCTAGCTGCTTAATTACCTGCTAGCAGAGGTCTAGTACCTTTCTACTATCTGCTTAGGCTTCTAGAGGACAGTATAGCTAGTACTTATCTAGAACTCTATTAAAGCTCTAAGAGTTAATCTTGTATACTCCCTTAATAGAAGAGTCTCTATATACTAAGTAAGCTTTTAAGTTATATACATACTCTATATATAGTAATAAGTCTACTTAGTTATCCTGTTAGTAGTTTATATAGATATGTAGGTAGATTTCTAACTTCTAGAATGTCTAGTTTTAGTGTTCTGTCTACCTATTAGTCTATAGGTAAAAGGCTGTACTAAGGCAATAGTTAATCTTTAAATAATAGTAGATATTAGACTAGAATTAGCTAGTAAATACTAATCTGTTGTCTAATATTAGAGTATTAAGAGGACTATATTTAAGAAAGTACTGCTTAAGCAGTAGTTTAGCTACTCTTTAGAACGTAACTGTCTTAATTATAGGTAGATAATAAACCTACTTACTAAACCTATTAACTAGAACTAGGATTAATTTATACTTATTCTTCTAGTTATTCTTTAACGTTAGTAGGTCTGTTATAAGGTCTAGAGAGTAATACTGCTACAGTATATTAGGTATAAGAAGTAGAACTAGCAGCCTCTATAGCTTATGCCTGCAGATTCTATTTAGTTAGAATGCTGCATAATGCTAAACGTACTTATATATATTCTTTTTTAGGTTTAGCTAATAGTACTTCTGTTTTAATAGCTACGTTGTCTTTTTATAACTATATTAACCTTTAATAGAGTTGTTATAGTTCTTTATAAGAATAGTTTAGTAAAGAGTTATATTCTAGAGAATCTATAGTCTTCTACTTCTACGCAGGATTCTACTAAGATTAACCTTCTAGTAATAGTAACTCTTAGCTGCTCTGCTTACTTCCTAACTTATTAGCAACTTATAAGCAGCTTTCTACCTCTAAACCTATCTACTTTAGTTAGTTAGGCATTCTAGGGTATCTAAAGCGTATATAGATTTATCTTATATAGTATTGTTTATAAGGTAGGTAAGTTACCTAACTTATCTATTAAGGTTATAAAGGAGAGCCTCTATAATATTAAAGCTAAGTTCCTAAGCTTTAAATAAATTAGATTAACTCTAGCTATTATAGCCTATAGATAGCTAGTTAAAAGCTAAGAAAGACGTATTTCTAGTACCTATTATTAGGTAGAATTCCCTAGAAGCAATTTTAGAGAGTTGCTAGAATCTCTTAGAACCTCTACTAGGGCTGCCTGTTACTCTAGTTGCTAGTTTAACATTTTAAGCCTTAGACTTCTAGATAGTCTATATTTTAAGCTTTTATTAGGTTGTTAGTAGTATAGTATTACGTAGTGCCTACTGCTTTCTAATTACTAGTCCCTTTGTATAATCTAGACGCCTTAATAGGCTATCTGTAGTGTTTTCTAGCCTAGGCTTATATTTAACTTTAAAGTTATATCTAGCTAGCTTCTCTACCTAGTGTACTTACTTAGAAGAGAGCTTCTTTATAGTTATAAAGTACTACAGGTTGTTATATTTAGAGAGTACTTAGACTGTAAACAGGGAGTGCTTAAGATAATACTACTACTACCTAAACACCTTAATAATTGTATCTAACTCCTTATTATAAGTGTGCTATCTAATTAATAGACCTTAGAACTTCCTGCTCTAGAACGCTACTAGCTTCTAGTATTGTTCTGTTAATACCTTTAATAATTATAGTTACAGCAGTATAGCAGCTATAGTAAAGTCTAACTGTCGCAGCCAAAATAGAGGCAAAATATAACTATATTCTACCTGCTAATTCCAGCTGGTATATAAGCGTATATTCTGTGACACACCCCCTCACCTCGTGCGAAGTAGGAGGTGGAAATCATTACAGATATGCCGTGGCTGAGTGCCTGCAGGGTCATGGATCCAGCCTCTTAGCGCTAGACCTGATGCTCAGTCCAGTTAACTAGCTGCAGCACAACTCAGGCAAGGTTATCACAACCTTAGCTCTCGGCTCTGGGCACCCACTTTGCAAGGAATCTATGTAGCCTCTGCTAGCGCAGTTTCAGCGTCTAGGCTCATAACTGTCGCAGCCAAAATAGAGGCAAAATATAACCATATTCTACCTGCTAATTCCAGCTAGTATATAAGCGTATATTCTGTAACACTAACGTATTAGTTAGAACTATAATTAGCTTAGTAGAAATTAAGTGTTGTAGTATAAAAGCTTTAGTAAACTTCTTTTTAATAGTAAGAAAGGCCTAGCGTACTTTCTTAGGCTAACTCTGTAGTTTGTACTATCTTATTAAACCTTTTTAGGTTTTTACTAGTGTTTTCTTTCTTCTCTTTATTAAAGTAGAGCCTCTTTGCTCTACCTCTAGCCTCTAGGCAGAGGTTATATAGTCTACTTATAAGTAGACAATCCTAGAGTAGTTAAAGATAAACCTTTAATAGAAGTTAGTAAGACTAAGAAACACTTAGATATTCTTATATCTCTTAGGCTCTAGCTACTCTAAGATTGTTTGCACGTAGATAGGATCTGTAACTACTCTGCTAGGCGTAATAATAAAGCCTAGAAACTTAACTAACGTTGTTATAAATAAGTATTTGCTTACTTTGCAGAACAACCCCTGTTTTATAAGTTAATCTAGATTCTCTTTAACAAAGTCTTAATAATCCTTCTTATACTCTAAGTATATAAGAATGTTATCTAAATACACTACACAGCTATAGTCTATAAGACCCTCTAGAGCTTACTAGATATAAGATTAGAATATTACTAAAGCGTTTACTAATCTAAAAAGTTTAACTAAGTACTTAAAATAAATACATTAGGTTTTAAAAGCTGTCTTCTACTTATTACCTATCTTAATCTAGAGCCTATAATAGGCATTACGTAAATCTAGCTTAGAGAAAATAGCAGCCTTAATAGCCTATCTAGCATCTTATATATAAGAGGAATAGGATACTAGTTCTTAATAGTAACCTTATTAAGGCTTTTATAATCTATATAAAGTTATAGTATACTATTAGCTTTTAGTATAAACAGAACAGATACCCTAGTAGAAGACTTATTTAGATATATCTAGCTCTTCTTCTGCGCTGTATTAAGGTAGGCCTATAGTATTTCTAACTCCTTTCTAGAAAGGTTGTAAATAGGCATGTTTAGTATCTTGCTTTCTAGCTTAAGATTAATAGAGTAATTATAATTCTAATATAGAGCTAATACACTAGACTAGTATTTACTAAATATAAACTACTTATAGTATAGCTTTAGAGGAATAAACTTAAGCTTCTTAATGTCTAGTTTATTATCTGTAAAGTTAACTAAAGAATAGTCTTTATTACTGTCTAGAAGAACTTAGGCTATACCTATAGGCAGTATTCTTAAGTGTTTAGAGAGCTTATAGATAATACTTACTACTCTATACTTTCCTGTAGCCTTAAGAAGCTATAATAGATCTAGATACTACGTAACATAATACTAAAGGTAATCTACAACTTTAAGTATTTTATTCTAAAGCTAGAAAAGCTTCTTATTATAGAAGTATTTTGTGTTAAGTATAGTATCTCTGCTTAGCCTCTTAGCTAGTAGTTACCTACTACCTTCCTAGTTACTTTCTAGCAGGGTGTTAATTAACTCTTCTAGAACTTAGTAGACTAGGTTACCTAGGTGTATTAGATATACTCTCTCTTTTAGTTCTATAAAGTAGAACAGATTGTATATAGTAGTAATATACACTCTCTTTACGTTATTAGAGAACTACTTGTATATACCTTTAGAGAAGCAGATATATAGGTTAGTAGATACTAACTATAAGTAGCCTAGTACTAGATTATACTCCTTAAAGGTAGCTAACTAGAACTTCTGCAGTTCTATAGATTTAACTATATTATTACTATCTAGGTAGTTAATAGTTAGATTATAGGGTTGTTAGATGTCTAGGTAGTTGCTATTAAGAAACGTAGCTACTAGCCTTTAATAGAACAATTTATATTCTAAGTAGAGGTTATCTACTACTTACTAACTAATAAGGTTTAGCTCTGTTCTTAAGTTATAGAAGGCTTAGAGTAGTGTTAGAGACCTATTAGAGGTCTAGAGAGATATAGTAACTACAATGTAGGTTTGTTTCCTCTTAGTTTTAGGCCCTAGTTATAGTTAGAATAGGTTAGTAACTAGAGCTTCTCTTTTCCTAACTCTTCTATTAACTAGAAGTTTCTGTTATTATGTCTCTTATAGTAGGAATTATAGCTACTATAGTTTTTCTAGTAACTCTTTTAATTGGCCTAGTCTTTATTTTAACTCTAGCTACTATTACTATTATTAGACTAGGTAGCTACTAGAGTGTTATTGCTCTAGCTATAGGATAGTATGCCTCTACAGCTAGTATGCCTCTTATTTCTCTTCTAATTAGGGAATGTAGCATGTTCTTTACTATAGTTAGTATTATTACTCTTATAAGTAACTATAGGGTAAGCTACTGTTTCTATATTATAGAGAGCTTATTTAGACTTATACTATTGTTAGATATTTTCTATACTACTATTACGCTAGATCTTCTGTTAGAGGTAAGGCAAAGTTTTAGACTATCTAAAGTAATTTTAAAGTTATAGTAATTAGTACTATTATTAAACTTAAAGAAGCTGTATAGTAGTAGTAAGTTCTAGTAATTTAATAGTATTAGAAAGGTGTTAACTATATTACCTTCTCTCTACTTAATATTAAAGAACTTAGTATAGTTCTTATATTTAGTAAAAACAGAGTTTTATATAAGTTACTTATTTTCTACCTTAAGATTAGACTATAACTAGATTAATCCCTAGTTAATCTGTTATTAGATTAGTTTGCAAGAGATACTAAACTAAATAGTACCTAAAGCCTAGTAGGTTCTTATAATAGAAATCTCTAGTATCTAAGCGTATTAAAATGCTATCTTAATGTTCTTAATATACTAGTCTACTTACTATAGAGATAGAAGTCTACTCTTAGTACCTAGATTAGGTTTAGGTTAAATATTGTTTAATACTTAGATAATCTTTCTAGCCTTATTAAACGCTAGCTAGGTAGGTTCTAACTATTTTCTACTCTTAGTTAAGCCTAGGGCTTATAAGGCCTAGTTTATCTAGTTTCTTTAAATAGCTAGTTTAGCTTTAGTAGCTTTAGTAAGCTCTGCCTTACAAAGGTTCTTAAGAAGTCGCTTAATAAATAAAGGCTAGCCTGTAGTTAGAACAGCTACAAGTTCTACTCTAGCTGCTCTAGTAGCAGTAAGAGGGTCTAAATTTAAACTAGTTGCTAGGTTTACCTAACTTAGATAGGATAGTATATCTGTTAGAGAGCTAGTAGGGCTATAAGCATGTTTGTCCTTGTAAGGAGCTAACCTCTAAGGAGATTTGCTAGTAAAATACAAGATAGATTTAATAAAGAGCAACCTCTAGAATAAAGGTTGCAGAGTTTTTATAGCCTTGTTTTAGACATATTAGCTCTGTAGCAGAGCTCTAGTCTATGCTAAAATGCGTAAGCTAGAGTAGTGCTAAGGCAGTGTATACTAAGAAGCTAGTACCTAGGCCTAGCTAATTAAAGTACCTCTCTACTTATTCTTTGTTTATTAATATGCGCCTTAGTTAAAACAACTCTATTACCTACTCTCTACGTTTTATATTCTTTATTACACTACGTTTTAAGTCTACACACCTTTCTTTTATAATTCTACTACTATCTAATTATTTAACTACTCTGCTCTACTCTTTTTTAATAATAGCGCCTTCTAGATCTCTAACTATATTACGTTCTTCTAATAAGAAGGCATAAAATAAGTAAGTAAGTTCGCTTATTTTTACCTGTAGTCTACCTATCTACTAACTCTGTTACTTTGCTTAGGCCTATAGTGCTACTCCTACAGATTCTACCTCTTTTAACACGTAGTTAGTTAAAAAGGTAAAGCTTATATTAGAAGATATTGTTCTTAAGAATAAAGAGATTAAGAATACCTTTAAGGACGCTCTAGTAGACAGTTAAGCTTAGGCTCTAAGTAAGTAGTTCTTATATACTTAACACGCTAGTTGCTTTAAAGACTTTAAGGTCTGTATTAACTACACGCTAGCTAGCTAGGTTTATTCCTTTACTTCTAGCAGCTACTTTACTAGCTGTGCTAACTGTGTTCTTAGCTACGCTTACTGCTATAAAGTAAGTTCCTAGTTTCTATTACTTAGTGTTTCTTCCTCTAGCTAACTATCTGCTAGGCTCTATATAAGAGTTAGAAGACTCTAAGTAAGTACTACTTATACTTACAGTTTACTTAAAGCAACTCTATAAAGCTTCTAAATATTATTAAGCCTATTTAGGCAGACTTTAAGAAGTGTAAGAACCTTTTATATTATACTAACCTTATATTCTAGCCTAACACCTACTTATCTACTACTAGTAATAAGACTAAGTAGTCTAAGTATAAGGCTAACGTTAATACAGTTAAGGACTATCTTTCTACTACTATAGTCTTTACAGAGTATACTGCTGTTACTACTAAGAAGGTAGTAGTCTAGGCTATAACTCTAGTAAGTTATTTCCCTCTTTTCTTACCTGTTTTTAGGGGTGTTTGCTAATTTCTTACTTATTATAGCTTACTGTTAACTTAACACTACTTACGCGCTTTATCTACTTTAAGGCTAATCTCTATATATATCTTAGCTCTTTTCTAAGGTCTTGCTTCTTACTAAGATAGTATTACTAGAAGCTCCTTCTTAGTACTACTGCTGTTATCTTCTACCTTTATAACTTCTCTATCTTTACTAGTATAAATATCTGTATCTTTACTTAAATAAACCTCTGTATCTACACTAAGGTAATCCTCTATATCTATAATAGAACAAGCAGGTAGCTTAAAAAGATTTTCTACCTTATCTATTTTAGAGCCTGCTTCTTCCTTCCCCCCCTCTTGCTGCTGCTCTAGAGAGAAATAATCTTTAAGAATTATATTTAGCGTATCTTTATAGCCTTAAGCCTATACTATTAATCTCTAAATATATCTCTTATAGTGTTAAATACTTACTTAACTTCTACTTCTATAATTAGTACTATAAGTATATCTTTTACTATGTAAGTAAGTTATAGGTAAATTATAGTATTCTTCTTCTACTATTCTAGTAGATTAAAGAGTTCTACTCGTTAAATAGAAGGAGTGCTAAGATAGGCCTTACCTTTCTACTAAGTTTAACACGTATTCTTATTAAATAAACCTCTGCTTAAAAAGCTCCTGCTAGCCTGCTAGGCAGTTATTACTAGCCTTTAGAACTAATTATCTTTTCTAAATTACTACGTAGGCGTGTTTTATACTACTATAGAGCTACTAGAACTAACACTACTATAACGCGCTAGGTAGTTATAGAATTAGTCTTAGTATATATGTTTATCTTAGGAGGCCTAGGATTTATCCTAAGCAGATAGTTAGTAGAGAACTGTAATAATCAACTATAATAACTACACCTTATATACAGTAAGCTTCTGTGTTAGATCTAACAGAGTTAGATAGTTAAATAAGAAACCTTAACTCTAACCTATTCTTAAATAGTACTTAGACATTTTGCAGTACTTATTTCTACAGCTACCTTTACAACTCTAAGCAATTCTAAGTTATTAGATTAACTAAAGTTATTACTAATTCTATAGATTATCTGTTTTAGGTAATTAAATAGTTAGCTGTTTATTATCTTAATATATTAAATTAACAGTCTTTAAGTCTTGCTTAAAGAATTAGTTAATTTTTTAAATTATTATAGTATTTTTATAACAGCCTATAGGTACTACTACTTAGTTGCTGTAAGTTAAAGTTTCTTAAGATCTTTAAAATTAGCTTCTACTCTCTTAATATAAGTAGAAGTATGTTCTTTATAACTAGTAGCCTTAAGTGTATTTTCTTGCTCTAGCTATTTATTAATATAAGGCTAGAGCTTAAGTATACACTTATATATATTATATATAGAGTTCTACCTAGTCTTAATATCTTAGATAACTAAAAGTTATTAATTTGCTAGTAAATTACCCTATAGTGTAAGAAATCTCTTAAATTATTATAGTAAAATGTCTATTGCAATGCAGATAGCTTAGATCTAGGTAGCACTTAGAACATAATAAATATATAATAAAGAATAAATACCTTATAGAGACAGTTTAGAATAGATTCGTTCTTAGCAATCTCTTAAACATAACGTTTCTGTAGTATTACTATACTCTCTATCTCTTCTAGTATATTTAGCTTAAGATATAGTATAATGTCTTATATAATAAAGTTAATAATATATACAAGATAAGAGATAGTGTTTTCTCCTTTGTTCTAAGTAATGTTACACTCTTTTTAAAAGCTCTATAAGGCCTATAATAAAGTGCTGTTATTAGTTATATTATTTTAAGTAACACCTAACAGACATCTTAATATCTTAGTTCTCTACAGAAATTAAAGAACTTAGTATGCTATAGAGAAGCCTATATATTTTCTACGCATTAAAATAAAGTCTAAAAGAACTTTCTATAGTTTCTAGCTCTTATTAATATAGTAGCCCTTAATAGCTAGGAAACTTAGGTAACTATTTACTGTCTAGACGTCTAATATAATAGACAGTTTAGTCTTAATCTAAGATCCTAGAGAAGTCTGTCTTTAGCAGCCTTAAACTAAGCTTAGTATATCTAGCTAAATCTATAATGGGTAGTTATTACAGCCTCTAGCCTAAGGAAGTAGATAAAATATTAGAAAGTTAGATGCTTAAGTGCTTAAAAAGTAATATTTTGTTAACAACAAAGTAAACAAGCTCTTCTTTAAAGGCTAGATAAGAGTATCTTAGAATAGAAGAAGACCAATTCTAGTTTCTTTAGCGTGTAGTGTGTAGATATAATTAGGAGTCTAGTAAACTATAAGTAGGACTTTTAGTTTCTCTACAGGCTTAAGTTTTAAGGTGCTAAAGCAGGTACTTAATCTTAATAGCTTTTATAGCTAGGTACTAGAGTGCTTAGCTATAGTTATAATAGTAAATATATAGCTAACTATCTTCTATCTTAGCAGCTTCTCTATAGTTCTTCTAGACTTTCCTAAAGTAAGATAGAGTTTCCTAATTTAGTTTTCTACTAGTAGGATTATTTCTCTATATTATGCTTCCCTACTACTTATTCTAGGCTGTAAGTTACTCTTAGTAATCTAGGTTTATAGAACATAGCTGCTTAAGAAAAGATACTACACTTAGAAAAGCACCTTTAATAAGTTAATAAGCTATAAAAGTATAGAATAAAAGGATTTTAGGTAGGCTAGAGTAAGAAGACTCTAAGTTTAGAGATAGCAATGCTATATATATAATAAGAAGCTATACAAAATTCACGTAATAAGCTTAGAGGTAAAAAAGGTATATAAATTACTTTCTTATAGGGCTAAAAAGGAAGCTTTAACTCTAGCAATGTAATTTCTAGAAAAAGCGCTAGTAATTATCTGTAGAATAAGACCTAAGTATAGATTTTTACTCTACTGTACTAAGTTATTAGTTAGGTAGTAATAAGGAAATTTAGAGATATTAATATTTTAGAAGTCTTAAAAGTCTGTATAACAGGCATTAGATAGGTTAATTAGCTGTAATACTAGGCTATAACACTAGAGGTGTAATTAATCTTAGTTACTCTCTATTTCTATCTTGTTAATATTATTATCTGCCTTATCTGTCTCTTTTACCTTATCTATTGCCTAGGTGTACTGCTTATTAGTCTTATACTTATTTAGTATAGACTAAAAGTACTCTATAAGCTTAGTGTTAGATTCGTTATATTCTTTATAGCTCTAGGTAAGTGTATTTTGCTAGATAGCATATAATTAAGTTCTTCCTATCCTACTAGTGCTTATATAATAGTATTTTTTATAATAGTTATAATATTGCGTATATAGCTTTAATCTTTATATACTTAGTGTTAAAAGAATGTGTATAGCGTCTTTATACTACCTATAAGTCTTTATAGATTATTATTATAGTCTTCTATATATACAGGCGTTGTAAGTCTCCTATATATACGCTAAACTTAAGTATTCTTACACTAAGCAGCAGCTATACTAGGCACAAACTTAAATCTAAAATTAAAATTTGCTTAATGCTATAAACTTCTACAGATTAACAAATATTTGTTATATTAGGTTAAGAATAGAATAAGACAACTTCTTACGTTAAGCTTTATAAGCTAATAAGTTATTATAGATTTCTATTACAGGCTTAGAGTTCTAGCGCGCTGCTAATAAATTTACTAAAGTTAAGTACTTATAATATAATAATCTCTAGTAGTACACAGACTTCTGTGTGTGTATTAACTAATTTAACTATTAATAAATTCTACTTTTACATTTCTCTACTTATAACTATACTCTTCTTCTATAACTATACTACTATAGACAACTACAATATAACACCTCTTCTACACTAGCTCTCTATTATTACAGCCTTCTATTACAGTTAGCACTATAGCAGGCTGTAAGAATGTAGTAAGGCTAACCTAAGGCATAGGTAATCTTAGAACTAGCAGCAAAGTACCTAGAAAACAGCTTACTGCTAAGGCTGCTTATAAGGCGACTACTACAACACCTATACTAGTTAGAGCTAGGCGCTGTAATAAGTCTTCTAGTAAGTTATTATAGTCTTTTATTATATTTAGTTACTAATTTTACTATAGCTGTTACGCTTTAAGAAATCTATTAATACTAGAAGTTTACTAATATAATTATTTCTAAGGTATTATTCTTATACCTAGTTTATAAAATTATATAAGACATTATAATTAGTTTACAGTTTAGAGCTGTAGGTCTAGAGGCTCTTTAAGAAGCTATAGAATCTTTTTTTATTAGTATCTTTAAAGGTATATAAAAGCTCTATATTAGGAAAATATAGCTAATATAAATTAATATTAACTTAAATACTATCTATACTAAGTAGGTAACTATAATAAGCAAGATTATAACTCTAGCTAGGTAGTACTACAGAAAGCTTCTTACTAAGACTATCTAATTATTTAGATATACTGTGTTAGTTTACACTTATATAAAGGTATTCTAGGTTCTTATGTAATTAGATTGTTAAATATTTATACTTGCATATAATCTATTATTACTTCTGTAATGGATATTTATAATAAATCTTTAAACCTTATACTCTAAATTAGAAGCATAGAAGTAGCTTCTTAGGTATATATATACTATTACATAATATATCTAAGCTCTACTACTAGTCTATGCAGCTTCTACTCTATCTCTACTACTAGTCTGTACAGCTTCTACTCTATACCTACTCTTACTATATATAGATTCTACTCTACACCTACTTCTACTATACATAGACCCTGCTCTGTACCTACCTCTACTATATATAGACCCTACCTAACCCTAACTCTCTTAGTAGGAAGTTAGCATAGGTAGAGGCTAGGTAGAGCTAAGGTACCTTACGTAATGTACCTAACCTCTAACTAGACTATACCTATCTGCTAGCGTAAATTAGGCTAGTAATCTTTAGTTAAAAGGTTATTACCTATAGTTAGCAAGTACTAACTTCTTAACCTACTAACTTATAAATCTAGAGATTCTAGTCTCTAACTAGTAGGTAGATTATATAGGCTAGTAAATAAGTACAGGCTAGGTAGAGGTTAAATATATTATGTAAGGTACTCTAGCTCTACTTAGCCTCTACCTACGCTAACTTCTTACTACGCTAGTAAATAGGTACAGTATACTACAGAGTATAGTAGAGGTAGAGAAGAAGCTCTATAGACTAGTAGTAGGTGTAGAGAAGATGCTACATAGACTAGTAGTAGGTGTAGAGAAGGAGCTGTATTAACTTAAAGTAGAGGCAGAATAGGAGCTGTATTAACTAGTAGTAGGTGTTAGGTAGAATAGAGGGTACCTAACTGTAATTATTATACGTAATATTACTTAGATCTCTTAGATCTTTTAGATAAGATAAGAATTAATCTAATCTAACTAGCTAGATTTCTCTTAGATCTCTCTTATAAACTGTTACTAGTAGTAATAGACAGGTAATAAATACAAGACAGTAATAGCTAGTAGATTTTAGTTTTCTTATACTTAGGCAATGTAGTACTTAGGTTTCTTAGTCTTTTATAAAAAAGGCTACTTAGCTTTCTAGTAAAGCTACCTTAGACGTTTTCTAAGATTCTTAATTCTCTCAATTCTTCTAGATTACTCTACTAACTTTGATTGCTTTTGAATAAGCTACGCTGCACACAACACTTGTATACAAATTCTTTCTGTACACAACCTTGCTACCTATATCTGCACTCTTTCTAATCTACAGGCATATGTTGCTACAACCTAAGTTGTCCCCACCTCCCCCAATCGTTGGGCGGCAATACCCTGCTCCAAAGTGGGTGTGCCAGTGTCCCGCACCACTTCCGCCAATCTGGTACAATCATCTTAGTCTGAGCTCATAGAACAAAATGTAAACGTTTGTTGCAAGGTGTGCTCTTACAGTGCCTGTATACCTGCAACAATCACATACCTTGGGCGGCTCAAGCGCGAGCCCGAACCCAATAAAGATTAATGCAGCAAGCAATTTGAACAACATTGGAGGAAGGCGTTGTACAGATATTATAGGTAATAGCAATTGTGCAATTGTTGGACAAGTTGGAGTGTTCGAAATATTGGTGGATAGGGACCTTGCATGCCTTAACAACGGTATTTATGCTCCTGTTATAAGCTGCGAGAATAAGCAGTGCTAGCAAATCCTTGCCCTAGACCATGCACTTGTTGCACATGAACGCATAGGAGGGATCATGATTCAGACCTTGCCTACGAGTATGGCCGGCTTACTTCCTGACTACGGTCTTAATTATGCCGACGCAGAACGGATAGCAGGGCCTGTACTTAGCCTAGCAACAGGTGACATAAGTAGTGCAGGTAGGTCTAGCACAACCTTATATTAACTATATTACACTAAACCCCTCTTATCTTTGTATACAATACAGTGCCTTTGTCTCTAGAAGTATCTATGCACTGTTGTTTTTTATGCTAACTTAACTCTTGCTAGGCTCTACACAAAGTACTAAGTAATTAGTTTAATTTACCTAAAAATTAAAGCTGAGTACCCCTGTTAAGCGTCTCTACCTACACTACTAATGCCTAATACTAAAGTAAGATTGCAGCTTGTAAAGCTCTGCAAAGGTCTAATGTCCGCATAGGCTATCCCTGTAATCTAACCCTTGTAATGCTCCTGTTTGTAGCTACGTAGGTATACTGTTAGTCTGTTTAGTGCTGACTTATCTGATATCCGCTGCGGAGAGACAAACCTTCGCAGAGAAGTAACACAGACTAGAAAGAAAACGATGAACAATAATTAGCCGGAGAACGGCCAATACGAACATAGTGCTGAGGAAAAGGGGGGTGCCTGGGTGGACTGGAATACGAACCTGCTTGCACTCAGCGGCTACTGATCTTCTACAACAGAAAACCCCCAGGTGTGGCAAACTCGTATTCCAGTCCGTTCAGGCACCCCCTTTGTATCGTTTCTTACTAGAGCAACGGCATCAGCATCTTTAAGCAGCGCGAACAGCGGCGGTCAAGGTTATGCTGCAACAGCAAAAGCAAACATCTAGCCGTAGAGGCTTCCAAAAAGCTGTTCGCATACGCTACAGTCCTTCTTAGCCGCCAGCTACTAGGGGCATAGAATTGAACATATTTAAACACTATACAGCAGTATCTAAGCACGCTACTGCAGGCTGTCTGCATGCTGAATGCTGCTGATAGCGCACGTCCTCAGGGACGCGTTCCGACAATCTTGCCGTCTAGACAGAGGAACTGTTGGGATATGTACTTATTGATCCAAATTAACGTTTGTCGCAGTGAAGGTCAACCGTCACATAAGCACCAGATTAGATGATTAGTATGATAACGGATCTGCCCGGATCATAATCCTGGACCACAATGTTCCCTCACGGAACTGCTAGAGGTATATCCTAGATTAGTGCAGACTAAACAGGTAAATAGATGTAATATTTTACTATAATAATAAGATAAGGAATTTAATTACCTATTTTACTTAATAATTACACATTCTAGTTCTTTTAGCTCTAACAACTTTGCTGCAGTGTTGCTAAATAATAGATCTACCTATAGAAAGCTTAGGCTTCCTAACTCTACCTTATCTAAGGTTGCTTATACTATTTATATAAAAGTTAGATTGCCTATACTTTACTACTAGGCATAGGTATTGTAGGCAGAAACACTTAGCAGAAGTTTTTAGCTACAAGCTTTTAGTTTATTAAGTTTATTACTAAGTACTTTGTAAATCTAGTTCTTACCTTACTATATTAACTGCTTAGTATATATTTTCTATTCTTACTACTACTTTCTAAAGGTTTCTAAAACCCTAAAATAATAGAATCCTAGGCCTCCTACATTAGATTATAAGTCCTACAACAATATTAAATAAATGCTTTAAGAGATAAAGTAAGACTATATTATATATAATAGTAAGAATAATTTAGTGTAGTTTAAAACGGCTTTTTTTAATGTGTAAGCTATACTAAACCTATATATACTCTTTATACTAACTATTAAATTGTTACGTAGATTAAGTAATTATATAATAATAGCATAGAACACTTATAAAGTATTTTCTAGCTTTTAGCTATCTTAGGTCTAAATTTTATAACTAGATCTTAGAAGGAAATCGTTTAAATATATATATAATAGTGCTAAAAACTATAGTAGTTATAGTAATAGTATTGCTTTATACTCTTTATAAGTTCATTTATTATCTAATAATGTAGAATTATTATTATTTTTTACACTCTAGACTTCTAGTATTACTATTTCTTTACACTTATAATAACTTTGTTATTAATAACTAAATGTTAATTTCTTTATATATAAGAACCTAAGCTATTCTATGCCTTGCGCAGTTTATACGTCTCTTAAAATTAGCAAACCTACTCTTTTAAAAGAGCTAATCAACAGAATACCTAGAACAGTCTTTTTTTATTTACTAGCTTAGATAGCCTGCTCTAGAGTTGCTAGAGTAAGTGCTAGTAACATCTGCTAAATAGTATATATAATCTAATTACTTTATTAATATTAAACTAGCAGTAAAGAATGTGTTACAACGTTACTAAACGCCGGATCTACCTACTAGAAGCTCGGCTCACCCAGACCCACTCTATCCGAGGTTAGGCTAACTTACCGACAGATTTAAATTTCTCCTCGCTTATGCCACGTATGCAACGCGTTAATCGCCTATATTAGGTATACTGAGCAATTAACTAATAGGAGCACGGGACGCTTAATAAGCATATAAATAGTAACCTAAGTAGACACCTACATATAAATTAATAATTAATCTCCTACTTATTCCTAAGCTAGTTATTTAAACAACAGAATGCTATATATAAGTAGAGGTTGTGTATAATTATTGCGTAGAGTTAAGTATATGCTTAATAGCTTAGTTACTTAGCTATTAAGTAGTAAAAAAATAAGCAACTCTTTAAAAGCTTATAGACTTAATTTAGTATAGTTACATAATCTCTAAATTTTCTTTATATATCAACGTAGGCTCTATGTTTATAAAGTAAATAGACACTAATTAAATATAATAAATTAACTAAGTTACTATTGTAAGCTGTTATACTAGCTAATAACTAATAAGCTGTTTACACGTAGAAAGAATCTAAATTTTGTAATTATAGAGACTTTCTATGCAGTATAGTTATAGTACAGGTATTATATAAGTTACGTAATATAGCTTACAGCTTTGTAGTTAGACAAGTAGATTCTTATATACACTTTTTTACAAGCCTTATATTAAGCAAAGTAAGTAACTCTTTGCCTTGCTTATGTTTAGCAAAGTAAGCTCTAGCATCCTATTAAGTATGTAGTTAGTAGAAACACAATCCTTATAGTTTTCATTTAACCTTATTAATAAATATAGTTATTAGAATCTTACTTTGCTTATAAAATAGATAGTCTACTTTATACTCTTTCTTACAACGCTAAGTAGCTAAGGTTCTAAACGTATACTTCTTACTTCTTCTAAATCTCTAATTACAAAGCAATTAAAGTAAGTAAAGTAATTACTAGAATTTAGAGGATTAAAATCTAAGTAAAAACTATAGGTAATCCTATTAGGTAACGCAGTTACTACTTCTATTAATTTTTAGCTAACCTAACTACTCTGTAGCCTAAGCGCAAGAACACTAAAATCTACTAGTCTTTCTAGCTGTTTATTACCTGTCTATTACTACTTATATAATATCTAGTATCTATTACCTATCTATTAATAATCTTCTACTAGTCTTTACGCGTTGTCTAATGCCTATTCTATTTATATATAGTTGTTACAGCTTTGCACTTTCCTTAACTAACAACCTTATTATTACTTAATTATAGAAATCTAGATACTGTCTATACAAATAGATAATAAATTCTTATAAGTATTGTCTAACTGCTTCTCTTTTGTTAGTTAATATTCTACTACTGCCTAGTTGTATTTGTATTAACTATACCTATTCTAGCACTAGTACCTAGAATATTCTACTGTTAGTAGTTCTTAACTGCTTACTACTAAACCTGCTATTACCTAAGCTAATACGCAGCTAGACTTCTACTATGTTAATACATAGCTATATTTTTTACAGCCTACTTTTGCTATTGCTAAGGCCTGTACCTTTATTTCTTCTACTTCTCTTATCTATTCTCTTAAGTAGTTTCTCTGTCTCTATAAGCTAAATAGAATCTAAAACGTTCTAGAATTGTAAACCCTTTAAAGACCTTAAGAATGCAGAGGCATAAGTATATAGCTTGCTAACTCCACTAATTAACTTTTATTTAGAAGAAAAAGGCTTTCTTAATAGCCCTGCTCCTAGCTCTAAGGATTTACTACTTCTTTGTAAATTTAATTACTAGCTAGAAAAGATCAAGATAGAAACTTACAATTTATATAATTAAGCTTTGTTTAATATTAATGTTTATTAGACTGTAGATAGAGTAAATAAGTGCTCTAGGTATATAAAAGATTAGGTTATAAACTCTAACAGTGTTAGCTTTATTTCTCTTTTTACTACTCTAAACAATCTAGACCCTAGCTCCCTTTTATCCTACTTACCTAAGTTAACTATAATAGAGGAAATGCTTATTAGTTAAGTGTATGTTATTGTAGAAATTTAGTAGCATTATAGTGCTTAACTTAAGTATAAGGGTTATATCTGCTACTTTACTATAAACACTAGGCGTGTGTTTAACTTTCTTCTCCTTATCCTAGAGGATTTAAATATTATTTTACTAAAAGTACTAATTTTAGCAAAGAATAACCTAAACCTAGTTAACTCTTAGTTTTATAAGAACTATACAGTTTACTGTATGTATATAAATACCTAGTTACATTACCTAAAAGTAGAGTATCTAGGTAATTGAAAAGGGTCTACAAATTAACTAGCTTTGTTCTTACTCTCTGATAATAACCTTTTTAATACATAACTAAACGTTATTAAGGATTCTATTACTAGAGAAGAGATAGCTACAGCAGACACTCTAATAAGTAAGGATTGAAGTAGTTTATTTCTAGAAAGCTTTAGTAATAATAAAAGTAAAGACGCTAATAGTAAGCCTCTAGAGGTTAGTATTTTTCTAGACATTACTTTAGACCTAACAAGGTTCTACCTTCTATAAGCCTAAATTAGAGAATATTAGGCTTAGACTTATGCTGTGTGTTTATCTATTACCTCTATTTACGCAATGCTACTATCTAAAGATAATAATATAGAGCTGCTTCTTAGTCTTATATTCCTAAATCTTTACTTTACAGAAGTTGCTAAGTTTATTAGTCTCTAGATATAATATATACTATTTAAGGCGTACGCAGGAAGAATAATAAATTATTACAATAAGAGGTTTACTTACTACCTGCGCTTTTACTATGCTGTCTTTAACTAGATTCTTTATAACTAGTCTGCTATAAAGGTAGGATTTTATGTCTATTAGTTAACTAACAGTTCTACCCTCTCTGCTAATACTATATAGGCAGTATTTAACTCTAAAGATAGAGAATAGAGATTAATAAATTCTCCTATTTAGTAGTTATTGTTCCTAAAAACAACACGTGTATGTTAGGTAAGAAAAGAGAAAAAGCTTGAAGCTATAGTATATATAATACTACTTAGCACTTATATAATTAGCGTCTCTTATATATCTCTTATACATCTCTTATATATTTCTTAAATATCTTTAGTAAATATTAAATTCTAGTCTGTTACGCTAAGCTAAGGAGCTAGAATATCTGCAATGTTCTATATTATTTATTACCTTTTCTGCAGCTAATTATTACTAGTACAATCTCCTTTAGTTTAACTTATTCTTCCCTACTTAGCACTTAGCTACGCAAATAGAGCGTATGTGCCTTACTAGCTAGAGAAGAGCTCCTTTAATAAGCTTTGTATATATTAACTAGAAATATCTTAGTTGTTAATTAATAAGAAGGATCTTAGGCAGGAGCCTATTAATTATGCTATTAACTAGAGTACTAATACCTGTATTGCTCTTAATAACTTAGACCCTCTTATATACTAGCGTAATACTAAATAAGATTACTTATATATAGCACAAGTACTATTTATTTTACTATCTATTACGCTTAAGAGGAAGTAACAGATACTATTTAATCTAGTTGTTAATTACGCTACAGTAATCCTTACTAGCTCTAGCCTAAGTTAGCTCTTATTTAATTTTGTAGTATAGGTAGAATAGAGAAGATACTTGTAATTAAATCTATCTCTTGCGTAGTATATGCTCCTGTAGGCGCGTATAGTATTCTATTACCTATTCTTTAATATACACTAACTAGGGTTACTACGTACCTAATAGTAGAAAGAACACTTAACTTTATATTTTATATTCTTCTTATTATAAAGCGTAGGCCTTTAGAGCCTCTATCTATTACTAATTATAAATAACTTTAAACTATTACCTAGGCTATTAAGTATATAATTATAGATAAGAAGTTAATAGTCTCGTTACAGATACTTAGGTAGATCTCTTCTAGATATTAGGGAGTAATACCTAGCTAGGCTAGCTAGCTGTTTACTAGGCTTAGTGTTGTGCTTTCTAGCAACTTCTGCTAGCTTCCCCCTATTAGGTAGAGGCTAGTATTTAACAATTTTAGAGTCTTCTTAGTAGAAGCTAATAGCTACTACCTATACTACTAGTTTAACTCTATAGTACAGCTTAATACTATTATATAATAAATAGGAAATGCTTAGGCATAGTTCTAAGATAGACTTAGCAGACCGCGTGTTAAAGTATCTACTTAGAGTAATTAAGCATTATATATAACTAGATATTGCTTTATTCTTAATATAGTAACCTAGAACAGCTTTATAACTACACTATAATTATACCCTACTTGCTATACTATTAATAATATTAACTTTACTACTTTAAGCAATTTTGCTGTGCTTATACTTACTATCTACGCTTAGTATAATAATGTAAGATAGGCTTAGTTAGATTTAAAAAATACTAGAAACCTATAGAACAAATTATATATTTGTGTTAGAGCATGTATTATACTCCTCTATAATATTTAGACTAAACACAGGCTTATAAACAGTATAAGTAGTATTGTAAAGAATATAGTCTAGGCCTTAAATATAGATAATTATTACAAAAGAATGCCTCTTACAGTGTTTATATCTATAGATAGTTATACTAGACTAGGTCTAGACACTTTGCTTATAGGTAAAGTAGTTATTCTAAATTTTTCTAAGCGTAGAGAGTTCTATAACGATTTAAAGGGCTATATTCCTATACATAATTTCTACTTATACTGTTATAGAATATTGCTATCTATAAGTCCTAAGAGCTAAGTCTTAAAAGAGCTGTTATTTAAGTTACTATTAATTGCAATATTATTCTAGAGCTTCTTTATATAGAGGTATCCTATATGCGTAGTATTAAAGATTTAATATTTTATAAGCCTATCTTGTTTACCTAGCTTAGAGGTGCTGTGTTAAAATTTATATTATGTTATAATGCTAACTACGCTTAAAGGGCAGAGCAGTATACTACTGTTTATAAGACTGTATTTACGTAGGCTAGGAAGTAATTCCTCCCTGTCTATTACTGTCTATTACTATTTATTACTATCTACTGTATACTTAATTACTATCTACTAATCCTTAATTACTACAATTGACTTAACGCTGCTAGAACACTAGTACCTAACTAAAGATCTATGCTTTATCTACTGTTTCTATTAGATCTCTAAATTAACTAATATAATTAGGTACTATGTTAGTAGTAGACGGCAATTGCTTTACAATGTGTTCTCCCCTTTAAGGCCCTACTAAACCTACTAACGTGCTAATTACACTATGCTTTTAATACTTTGCCTATACTATATATATCTAAGGTAAATCTTAGTTTATATAATATCTCTTTATAGTGTAAAAGACGCACCTTCTTATATAATCTTTAAAACATCTTTTACTTAGAGTTGCAGTAATAATACTTTTTTAAATAGCGTTTACTTACTATGCTATAATAGTTCTATTACTATTAATCTTCTAATTCTACTAACTATATAGATATGTCTACCTTAAGCTTCTATTTTTATAGTATAGAAATAAACTTTTAGTATAAATCTCTTAAGAGCTAGTAAACTGTCTATATTACTTTAAATATTTTCTTTTTATAGAACTTTTATAAGATCTAAAACGCTTATTCTAGGTTTAAAAACTACTTTACTTTCTTATAGGCTAAATTGTCTCTTTTTTTACTTTTAGTATTGCTCTAGCTACTACTCTAACTACCTGATTTTTATTAGTAGATACTAGTAGAACGCTATAATCTTTATTAAGTGTTGTTTTATCCTGATAATTTATGTTCTAATTTAGTACAAGAATACGCTTAACACTTTATATACATCTACTTACTACAGTATACTTACTAGTTATAGCAAATACTATTATTTAATCTATTAAGAACTATTAAATAGGTAAACGTTTTCTAGTCTAGTTTAGAGCCTTTCTCTTTTAGCTTTAATGTTAAGAATTTATAAATCTCTATAAGTTAGGTGTATGCTAGTAAATAGGTATAGTATACTACAGAGTATAGTAAGAGTAGAGAAGAGGCTGCACAGACTAGTAGTAGGTGTAGAGGAAAAGCTGCACAGACTAGTAGTAGGTGTAGAGGAGAAGCTGTATTAACTAGAAGTAGGGGTAGGATAGAGGCTATATTAACTAGTAGTAGGTGTTAGGTAGAATAGGGGATACCTAACTGTAATAATTATACGTAATATTACTTAGATCTCTTAGATCTCTTAGATAAGATAGAAATTAATCTAATCTAACTAGCTAGATCTCTCTTAGATCTCTCCTAGCTCTCTTAGATCTCTTAGATAAGTTAAGAATTAATCTAATCTAACTAGCAGTCCTTCTAGATAAGCTAGATCCTTCTATTACCTAATGTACCTAACACCTACTACTAGTCTGTGCAGCCTCTCTTCTACCCCTATTTCTGCTATATATAGAGCCTACTCTACACCTACCTCTACTACATATAGACCCTACCTAGCCCTAACCCTCTAGGCAGGAGGTTAGCGTAGGTAGGGTCTAGGTAGGGGTAGAGTACCTTACGTAATGTACCTAACCTCTACCTAGACTATACCTATTTACTAGCCTAGTTAGGCGCTACATTAAAGAAGCTTTAATTATACACTAGTATTCTATTATAGTATTCTTTACCTGCGTATAAAGAGCTGCTTTAAGCAGCTATTATTTGTAAGAGCAGCTCTTATTTCTTATAAACTCTTAGAACTCTTACAAGGCCTTACTCTAGAGCTTTAAAACAGCTTACTCTATTAGTATGTTTTTTCTATCTAACTAGCTATACTTATAGTGTTTGTTACTGCTTTTACGTTTAAGATGTCTTAGTTTAATCCTATATAGGTGTTGTAAAGCCTCTTCCTATAAGCAGTGCTTTTATTTATTAAATACTCTATTACTAGTAATATTATTTGCTGTTAAGTAAGTTCTGTTTTATTAGGAGTTTACAATATTACTATTACTAGCTCTATGTAAATAAAATATTAAGTAAGTTACTATATATAGGTAGTTAAATGTATTTAGTTAATATTATATGATTTAAATAACTCTTCTACGCAAAACTATTAATTTATTGTTTTCTAGGTCTACCTTATATAACTTATTATTTTAATTTACTTTATCTTTACAGCCTTCTCTTATATCTCTTACTATCTATTACTTAGTTACTATTGTATTCTTATTATAACTAGCTTCTTTATTAGTTAGCTTTATTAGCTCTATAGTATTAACTTTATTTATAGATACTAACCTCTTACCTAACTACAGGCTAGAAGTAGCAGCGTAGAGTAGATCCGTTTAGAATTAGTCCTTTATCTTCTCTATCTTCTTAAGCTAGTTTAATACTTACTTAGCCTCTCTTATGCATTGTTAATAAGTATTGTTTACTATCTCTATTAGGCTTATTACTTATAGGTAGTAGCACCTTTTCTAGCCTACTTATCTACTTTAAAACAGAAGAGATCCTAAATGTTAATACTAGTATTACCTAGCTTACCCTCTCTCTACGTAAATTCCTTACTATTGTTACTAGTAATACTCTACTACTTTAGAATGTTAAAGTTGTAGAAGTTCTCTACTATAGTTTCTAGAAGGAAATTCTATTCTGTGTTAGTAGTGTCTATTACTATCTCTTATTATGCTTACGTCTAGGGTTATAGTGTTAATAAAGGCTATAAACAGGTTAATGTTTACAGGCATAGTATCTTACCTAAAGTAAACTAACATTATAATAATATATACAGCATTACTAACTTTAAAGAAAAAGGTAGAGAGGTTTTATAGAAAGTAAGCTAAGAACTAGTTAGTCTGCTAGTAAGCGCCTAGGAGAATAAACAGACTACTATACTTATTACAGAGCTTAAGTGCATAAATATTCTACTAGTATTACGCTTTCTAGATTGTGCTAAGAAGTTCTAAGATTACCTTCTTAGCCTTACTAAACAGGATAGAAAAGGCTAAGAGTAGAAGGCTATCTACTTAGTACCTAAATAAGTCTAGCATAATATCTAAGCTGTGTAAGTAGTTTATTTTATTTATTAGCTTTGTTTCTTACTATTTCTTATATATAGATTACTTATATGCTTATCTTTAAAAAACTTAGTATTATATAGATTAATCTATAGATATAACTTCTTCTAAGCCTCTATTAATAAAGTAGAAGAGGAAGTACTACTACGCATGTTATTATATAGGGGTAAGAAATACTTTACGTTAGCTGTGCTAACTATAAACACTCTATTATCTATAATATTAAGAATATACAACTTCTAAGAGTAGTTATAATCTGCTAGTGCCTAATACTTTATAGCTCTAAAGGCTAGAGCTTTTACTTAGCACTCTTATATTAACTTCTAGATAGTAAGGTTATATATTAATCTTTCTCCTGTATACTCCTTGTTAGTACTAGTACTAATTACATCTATATTAACTACTCTTATTACTACTGTCTGTTACACGTCTATTATAAACTATATATATCACTATTAGAAGCACGCTGTGCTTAGCTTCTTTAAGGTCTTTCTAGCGTTCTATACCTTCTTATTATTAATAAACTATCTTTTAGCCTTATTAGAAATAGCTTATAGAGGTATCTATTTCTTAACAGTAAAGTTATAGATACACTGCTATAGCTTATAGTATAAGTTAATGCTTAGCAGTATATATCCTTTAGATAGCTAATTAAATACTAGCACCTAAGTAGCAGTTTTATTATTCTTAACGCTGCTTAGAGTTAGTTGTCTGTTCCTATCTCTTATATTTATACCAACTTCCTACTCTATATAACGTTCTCTGCATAGATAGCTAGGTTCTTCTTTATCTTAACTATTTTTAAGCTATAAGTATTATAGAAGTACTTATTTATTATAGACAAGACTATTAGGTTCTATATTAAAGCAGTTCTTGCGTAGAATATAGCTTATTAGAGTTAGTGTATACCTATAATAGTATTATTATTAACGTGTAGTAACATTAGCTAATAAAGTATTAGTAATAGTCTTACTAACACCTATCTAACGTGTATACTGCTTTTTTAACCTTATAGTGCTAGAGTTTATACTATATTTATACTAAGAGGTAGTAAAAACTTTAGTATTAACCTCTCTATTATACTTCTTATTATAAGGTCTGCTTATAGAAGCTTTACTCTTCTCTAACCTTAAACGCCCTTAAGCAGTAGGTATGTTTAGCGTCTTTTTATTGTTTTTGCTAGGTAGTATAGCTCTAAAGAAGTTAGAAACTGTAATAGATACTTACTTTATAGGTAATCTTATGTTCTTAATAGCTTTATAGCAGTCTAGATTATCTAGAACAGGCTCTAGGTATAAGAAACGCGTAACAGACGCTTAGTTTTAGTATATCAGCAATCTAAAATATAAGGTAAGAAAAGCAATATAGGTTAAGTAGTAAGGTAAGTAGTAGATTATAGGCTTAGTAGCTTGCTAGGAGTTCTAGGCCTAAGTGTTAGTTATATAAATTATAAGAGACACAGTAGTAGAGTAGAAGAGTAATTATAGTAAGGTAGTAAAGGTAAGGATTATACCTAAGAGTTATATAATATATCTTAGTTGTAAATAATATAAAGGTAAAAGTAAAAACAATACAAATAATATTAACTCTACTAATCTTTCTTATTACCTTTACCTTAACTTACTTTCTATAAAACTACTTTCTCTACTTTTCTCTCTCTTAACCTTCTATACTCTACTACTCTATCTCTTATAGTTTTGTCTACCTTTCCTCTATACTACTAATTACTACACTACTACTCTTAACTGCTTAATAGCTGCAGTATACTATAGATATTAACTAGTGTTCTTATTTAGCTTTTAGAGCTGCTCTTAATATTAACACTATAAAAGATATTAAGAAACTTTTATCTAACTATAAATAGCTGTCTTTATATAGTAGTTTGCTAAAGAGCTTACTAACTACTACTATAAGAACATTTCTAGTTTAGACCTAGTACTCGACTTCTAGCTACTTTCTAGACATACTCTACTTCTTTTAGACTCTCTATAGATATCTACTACTGTAAGAGCCTATAATAGACTAGTAATAGATATTCTACTAATATTACTAGGATAATACTAAAACTAAAGATAATATTCTACTAATTATTTATTGCTTCTAGTTATTACAGACGCCTATAGTAGTTATAGAGCTAGAGGTTGCTCTATTACAGCCTTGCCTTCTACTAAGCAGAAATAGCTTTAAGGGTAAGCAGCTGTTGCAGCTAAAATAGAGGCAAAATATAACTATATTCTACCTGCTAATTCTAGCTAGTATATAAGCGTATTTATCCTGTAATATACCCCCTTACCTTATGCAAATACTAAGTAGGAGGTAGAAATTATTACAGATACGCAGCTAAGTGCCTACAGGGTTATAGCTAAAGCTATAGTATACTAGGCCTAATGCTTAAACCTAGCGCTAACGCTTAAACCTAGCGCTTAGTAACGTGCCTTAGTAAGGCTTCTGTGCCTTAGCTCTAGTTACCTACCTAACTTAAAATCTATGTTACCTCTGCTAGCGCAATATTAGCAACCTAGGCTTATAACTATTACAGCTAAAACAGAGGCAAAATATAACTATATTCTACCTGCTAATTCTAGCTACTATATAAGCGTATTTATTCTGTAACAGCAGCCTCTAACACGTACTAGCTTAACTTTTAGTAAAACACTTCCTTTACTTTAATACTTACTTAGACTTACTACAGAGGCCTTATAATATACTTAAACCTAGAGTAGCTTACGCTTTTAGACTTAGAACCTTCCTAAGCCTGCTAAGTACTAGAAGAAGAAGAAGAAGGCACTAACAGAACGCTTCTAGTATACTATACTAGCTCTAGCTACACTACTTGTTAAGAAGATTGCTAGAAAGAAGCGTAAGGCTAGTAGTATATATATATCTTAGTATCTCTTATATTAAGACTAATAAATTTTAGTGTAAGCTGTCTATAAAATTAGGTATTACTAGAGTAAAGCTGCTAATAATACTTTTATTCTCTAGTTGCTCTTTACACGTCTTATTAAGACACTTTTCTAAGATATCTTAGAAGCGCTTAAAATACCCTTTAATATTTGCTTCTAAGCTTCTATAATTAATATGTTATAGTTTGTATATAAGTCTATAATTATATTATAATTTCCTAGTAAGTTTAGTTCTTCTAACAGATGTGTAATAAATTAATAATTTTAGCTAGTATATATTTTACTGTTAATACTTAACACTACATTCTACTTTATACTAATATATAAGTTGCTTAGAAGTACGTGTATTATTAGGGGCTTTCTACCTTAGGTATACTAACCCTAAGAAACACTTTAGAGCAACTACAGTTACCTTTTAGAGCCTACACAACACGTATATATTCTTCTAAATCCTTAGAGGCTTAACCTCTAAGAATTTGTTCCTTATCTTATTTAACACTATACGTTTTTATTCTATCTTTTACCTGCCTACAGTGCTCTTACATGTATAACCTCTATAATAAACATACTAGAATTAAAATATTTAAAGGTAACTAGCTTATAGCTGTTAACAACAGCTATTCTAAGAAGGCTTAAGAAGAGGCTTAGGCCTTAACCTAACTAGGTATATACTATAGTATATTTTAGTACTCTTCTAGAATAGTTGTCTTCTAGTAAACTTTCTAATTAGTTAGCTTGTCTACCTATAAGTAATAATAAAACAGTTTATAATTTATTAAAATAGCTTCTATATTAAAATAAAAGTGCTTCTCTAGGTAATTTATTTACTTGCTTTAGATATACAATCGCTATTTATAAGCTATTATTATACATTACTATACTTGTTTCTAAAAGCTAATTAAACTGTTACTTATAAGCTTTATTTAATATATAAAACTTAATATTTTCTATGTGTCTAAAGAAAGTACTGTCTTAGAATTCAGCGCTGCTCTATATAACTCTATTAACATAGAAATTATATATAAACCTGCTACTAATACTACCAACACTATAGTTCCTAACAAGCCTTAAGTCTACTAGAGAGAATATAAGATACTTAATAACTAACTAATCTCTTAGAATCTCTTCTTTAATTTCTAAAAAGATTTAGTACTTAAAAACAACTAAGTTATACTCGTAGCTAGCTATATTAAGGATAAAAGCCTTTACCTAAATTCAGCTATTTTAACTTTAGTAAAGCTAGAAAGATACTCTTAGAGAAGTAGATAAGTAGATAAAGAACTTAAGTGCCTCTAAAACTAAGATTTAGCCTATCTTAGGTATTTCTAACAAAACTACTATTACATAACAGATTTTTTAGTATATCTATTAGGCTAGGGTAGCTGCTAATTCTGCTGTAGAATTTTAGTAGCTTACTACTAACGGTTATAAGAGTAATACTATCTTATAATAATATTTTATTAAGGCCTTAGACTCTAGGTAAGAGAGCTTATACGTACTAGCCCTAGCACTAAAACTATAAATAAACTTATTAACCTAGCTATTAACATTAATATTTAGCTGTATAAGCTTAGATAAATTATAAGAGCTATAGAATAACTCTAGAGCAAGTGTTATAACTAAGGTTAACAACTACCTTTACCTACGTAACTACTAGCGTAATAACAATCTAAACTAAGGGAATTAAAGTAACTATTACAACTATAAGTCTAATAGTAGCTAATAAACCTATAAGAATGTAAGAGGTAAATACTACAAAACTAAAGCTATAAACCTCTTAAACCTTAACAAAGAACTAAGAATACTAGGACACTAGACTAACTATAGTAAGAGAAGTAATAACTTAAGTAAATAAGACCTGTTATAACTATAGTAAGAGAGGTTATATTGCTAGGAACTACAGCATAAAGAATACAGCTCTTTAGTAAGTTAATGTACTGTTCTACTATTATAATAACATAAATGCTAGTAATAAATAAGAAGTATTTGCTAATAAAGTAACATTGTTTTTAGCAGACCTAGCGTCTAGTTATAAAAGTAATAAAGAATATATTTAGCCTCCTAAGCACACAGTACTACCTAATAAAGAATTCTAAGATTGTTATAATAAAATAAACAACCTCTTAGACGTAATAAGAAGAACCTTACCTAAGATTAGATTAAGATTAGCACACTAATACTACTACTAAAAACACTACTATAGTTAATACTAATAAAGGTATAATAAAATAATTAGCTACATTACAACATTTGCTAATTCCTTAGAAGCTAACTAACACTGCTACTTAAGCATATATAACTAAGATATAGTTTTAATATAATTATTAAAGAACTTAACGTAGACCTAAATCTCTACTAGCGCCTTATTAAGAAGATTAATAAAAAAATTAAATACAGAAAACTAGTGTAATTAATGTAAAGAAAGTAGAGAAGAAATAGGAGGAAAGACTACTTTCTTCCCTAATCTAGAAGACCTAGACTAACTAGACTAGGTAATTCTAAAATAGGAAGCGTATAGCCTAAAGAGGCAAGAGGAGTAAATATAGTAACAAGGTAAGATAATATTATAGACAAGTTATTATATTAAATGCTAGGTACAAAACTAAGTAAGAAGGAAAGTAAGTAGTATTTATACTCTACTTCTACTTCTCTCTATTACAAATTAGAAGGATCTAGAATAGTTATTACAAATAGATGCTTAGAAATTAAGAGTAGATTTCTAAGTAGATTGCGTAGACAATTACGCAACCTACAAGTAGATTACGTAGGTGTACACGTAACCTACTAGTAAAGGCAACGTGTTCTTTAGCTATTTATTGTAAGAAAGCTAACTCTAGATCTAGTAAAGCTATAGCTATAATAAGCACAGCTTTCTAACGCTCCCTAGTTAGGCATTCTTTAGATAGTACTTTACTAGATTAGGTAAGAGCTAAACCTAATTAGGAAAGTACCTGTATTTAGGCCTTATATATATGTATTTAGGCTAAATAGCTTAAGTTGCCTCTTTAGGTAATAACTATTCCTAAAAAGGAAACTATCTATTAAAGACTATAAGAAGAAAGTCTTAAAACTTTACAATTATATCTATAAGATTACTAAACCAGGGTATAATACTCTTTACCTCTATATAAGTAATTAATAATAAGCTAAGTAAGGCTATTATTAGGACACGGCTCTGCCTACTGTGCTAAGGCAACTCTAAAAGGTATGTATAATCACTCTAATAAGTAATTAGTAGCTAGAACAGTACTATATTGTTAGCTAGGCACTCTGCCTAATAATATCCCCCTTTTTAAACAGGGCCTAACCTAGGCCTAAAGAATAGTACTAGACCTTCTAGTAGCTTATAGCAATAGGCACGTGATTAAATACACGTGCCTAGCCCTGTAATTAAACACACGTAGCCTGCTTTTAGCTCCCTAGAGCACACCTAGCTAAGCTAGCTTAGCTAACTCTAGACCTATGCAGGGTACAACAACCTAATATACAGAGTATTAACCTAGAATCTATAATGTTAGAAAGCTTCTTATAATTATAACTGCCTCTAAACTTAAACTAATGTTTAATCTATACACTTACATACTATAACACATGCTTTAGGTATTAGAGTAATTATAATATTAGGACACAGCTCTGCCTACTATGCTAAGGCAACTCTAAAAGGTACGTATAATTACTTTAATAAGTAATTAGTAGCTAGAACAGTACTATATTGTTAGCTAGGCACTCTGCCTAACAGCTATAAAGTTACCTAATATAGGAAAGTTTAGCAAGAACGAATATATAGACAGGACGTTTAAGTTCTAATTAAAGAATAAGTTAAAGTCTATAGGAGACTAAGAAGCTATTCTAGAAGTTACCTATATTTTTAATAGGCTAAAAGGACAGGCTACGCAGGTTAGCTTATTATAGAAGAACTATAACCTAATAGGTACAACTACTTAGTTCTAGAACTTTCTAGATAAGTATTATAAGGACTCTTTGTTTAAGGAGCGCTTTTAGCAGAAACTCTAGGCTATAACTGTAAAGAAGAGTAACTAGAGTGTTAAGTCTTTTAATATAGAGTTTATCTAGCTAGCCTATAACACTGCTAAAGAGAATAATACAAATAACCTTAAGACTAGGTATATATCTATACTCTAACTAGACCTTTAGGACAAGAAAGTGTTAGTAGACATTCTAGATAATTAGAATCTCTAGAGCCTTATAGCTAGAGTCTTAGTAGTAGAGGTTAACTTCTATAAGTCTAAAGCACTAATAAATAGCACCTTTAGACAAAATATATACAGAATAAACCTAGATAGTATAGACTAAAAGCCTACTAAGGTCTACTCTAGAAAGAGTAAGTCTAACAACTAAATATAAGTAGAAGAGTAGACTTAGGAAGTTATAAACTAATAGAGAGCTGCTAATGTCTATCTAAGATATAGGAAGAAGAGTTACTATATAAGTAGATGTAACCTAGCTCTAGCTAAGAGACTAGAGAAAGTCTAGGTTAGAAGTATAATTACTAAGGTTTCTAAAACTATTTATTTAATAAATAAAGGTTTAGAAAACTAGAAACTTCTATTAAAAGGCGTAAATAGAGGTTAGGAAGAGAAGTTATAAAGAAGAGAGAACTATTCTAGAAGTTCTACTAGTAGTAGCTAGATAGTAAGCCTATATTACTGTATATAATAGTATAAGACAACACTATAGCATATATATTAATTAATACTAGGTGTTTAATATATAGTATAGTCTCTTCTAAGTTTATATTATAAAATAACTTTTAACATACCCCTATGTATAGTTATAAAGTATTAGGTATAGCTAAGAAAGTAACCTAGGTAACTAATGTTATAAGAATAAAGATTAATATAGATAGCTATAGAAAGACCCTCTAGGCATATATACTAGAAAGGGAAGGAGAGTACAACCTTATTCTAGAGAGACTATAGATATATAAGAACAAAGTTACTATAGCACTAGCTAAGAAGTTGTATTACTCTACTTCTTATAGACATAAGTTAGAAGTAGAGAAGGCGCTTATTCTAACTAACTGCCTAAGCCTATTAGTCTAGAGCTGTACTAGTTGCTAAGAAAGAGGTCTAAGATAGACTAAAACATAGAACTATTTACTATATTAATAGCAGATATTTAAAAGGCTCTAAAGAAGAAAGAGCTAATAAATCTCTAAGACCTTCTTCTAGAGTTCCTAAAAGATAAGTTTAAGACATTTATAAAGAAGAAAGCAGATAAGCTTATACCTAACTATAGTTCTAATATAGATTATTGTTGTAGTAAAGGTTACACATTACATAAGTGCTAGATTAGAACACATAGCCTATTACGGATTATTACAGAACCTAATCCTACCTATTACGGATTATTACAGAACCTAATCCTAGAGTACAATCTCCCTCTCTAGAACACTTAGAGATTAATCCTAATACTACAGGTATATAGATATAATCCTTTACTACAATAATAATACAAGGAACTTAATTACCTCTTTTACTTATTAATTACTCTTTTTAGTTCTCTTAGCTCTAACAATTATATAATTAAGCTAATTAAATAAGATAGTAAACCTATAATAGTACTATAGAGACTACTATACAATATATCCTGTAAGAAGCTCCTAGTGCTCTAATAACAACTTACTAGCTACTTAGATAAGAGCTTTCTCTAAGTTAGTAAATCTAGTGCTTCTACTCTAGTGCTATTTATTAAGAAACCTAGTAGAGGCCTATAGTTTTATGTTAACTATTAAGTACTAAATATAATTACTAAGACAATCTAGTACCTACTACCTCTAATTAATAAGACTTCTTTATAGATCTTAAAAGCAACATAGTTTACTAAGTTAGATATTATCTAAGCCTTCTATAAGATTAAAATTACTAAGAGAGATAAGTAGAAGATAGCTTTCTAGACAAGATTAAGACTCTACAAGTAGCTAGTAATACTATTTAGGCTAGCTAACGCTCTAAGTACGTTCTAGCAGTATATTAACTAGGTCTTAACAGAGTGCTTAGATAAATAGTGCTCTGCCTACATAGATAATGTATTAATCTACTCTAATAGCACCTAAGAGGAATATAAAGCTAAGGTTAAGGAAATTGTCTAGAAGCTAGGAGCTACAGAGATATACCTTAATATAAAGAAGAGTAAGTTCTCTGTTAAGAGTACTAAGTATTTAGAATTTATTATTAAAGCTAGTAAGAGTATCTAGATAGACTCTGTAAAGGTTGCTACTATAAAGTTATTAAAACCTCTAAAGATAGTAAAAGAAATCTAGAGCTTCCTAGAGTTTGCAAACTTCTACTAACAGTTTATTAACTAGTTTTCTAGCATAGTAGAGCCTCTAACACACTTAACAAGAAAGAACGCAATCTTTAAGTAACAGAAACTCTAGTAGTAACTCTTTAATACTATAAAAGCTTTATTTACTAAAAAACTAGCACTTATAAACTTTAAGCTAGGTTTAGAAATAGTACTAGAGTATAACGCGTTAGGATAGGCTACAGGAGAAGTACTATCCTAATATAGAAAAGATAAGGTACTCTGTATAGTAGTATACTTCTTAGCTAAGAACTCTAAAGCAGGAGTAAACTATACTATTAATAATAGAAAAATGCTAGCAGTAGTTAAATACCTCTAAGAATAGAGTATAGAGCTAAAACAAGTAAAGCAATTTATAGTTATTACTAATTACAAAAACTTAGAGTACTTCTACAAAGCCTAACTTCTCTTAACAAAGCATATCTAATAGTTAAGCCTCCTTAGCTAATTTAACCTTACCTTTACTTACAGGCCTAGTAAGGTTAATAACTATACAGACACACTCTTAAGAAAAGAAGAAGACATCCCCCTATCTATAGAAGATAAGAAAACTAAGACTAGACAGTTTTAACTGTTAAAACTATTTATATAATTAGTAAGAACTAGCCTACAAGACAACTCTGCTAATAATACATAGGTTTTCTTCTTAGGACTATATAGAGCAGACTAACTTCTTCTTATAACACCTCTAAATTAAGAACTATAGGAGAACTACTATAAAGAACTAGACTAAGCGTATATAGATACGCCTCTAGTTAGGAACTTAGAACTATATAATAGTATTAAAGAATTTAAAACACTTTAGAAGAACGCTACTAAGAATAAAAAGACTTACTAACTTACTAAGTCTTCTATTTCTTTAGAAGCCTAGAGGTTCTCTCTATAGCTTAACCTTAAAGTTTCTCTCTTTAAGTACTCTATAGATAATAGAGACTAACTATGTTACTGTAGAAGAGTATAGGTTCTAAACTCTAATGCTCTTAGAACTAGAATTATTAATAATGCCTATTATTCTCTAATTACAGGCTATCTAGGACAGAAAAATATATATACAATTCTCTCTTAAGCCTACTTCTAGCTAGAGATATTAACTGCCTTATAATAGTATATAGAGAACTGTAATATCTGCAGAAAAACAAAGCTATAGAGACAACTAAAGTAAGAACTTCTTAAACTTCTCTCTTTGCCTAATAGAATTTAGAAGAAAATCTCTATACACTTTATAACAGACCTACCTAAAAGTAAGAGTAACTATAACCTTATAGGTGTTGTAGATAGACTCTCTAAGAACATTATTTTAGTTCTTCTGCTAGACCTATTAGTAAAAACAGTTACCTAGGCATTTATATCTTACGTAGTAGCTTACTACTAGTTGCGTAATATTATTGTTTCTAATTAAAGAATATAATCCCTTAGTAACTTCTAGTAAATAATGTGTTAACTGCTAAAAATTTTACAGAGACTTTCTACAGCCTTCTATCTCTAAACAGATAGAAGTACTAAACGTATAAACTCTATAGTAGAAGCCTACTTAAGAGCATATATTAACTAGTATTGTTTAGATAACTAGCTTAGGAATAAGTAGGAGATAGATTATTAATTTGTATGTAGGTGTCTACTTAGGTTACTATTTATATGCTTATTAAGCGTCCTATGCTTCTATTAGTTAATTGCTTAGTATACCTAATATAGGCAATTAACGCGTTGTATACATAGCAAGAGCAAGGAGAGATTTAAATCTGTTAGTAAGTTAGCCTAACCTTAGATAGAGTAGGTTTAGGTAAGCTAAGCTTCTAGTAGGTAGATCTAGCGTTTAGTAACGTTGCAATATACTTTCTAGGTAAGTTAAGTATATAAGACTTGCCTATTTAGGAGCTTACGCTGCTTTTTATTAAAGTATATATTATATATACTAAGAAATTAGTAAGTAAGCTTTCTACAACACTAATCTGTTGCTTGTTCTACTTTCTATTTTAGTATAACTCTATACTATAGTTAAGGTTAGTACTCCTCTAATTAATCTGTACCTATATCTATTACTTAAAACACTAATACCTATAGAGATGTTCTGCTATGTAGAAGGCGCACACTACTGCTATGTCTACTGCCTAATCTTCCTATAGGCGCTCTGCCTTGCTTACTGCCTTGCTACCCCTAAGCTCTCTAAGCTTACTGCTAGCTTCTCTCCTAGGCTTACTACTCTGCTAGCTGTCTCCTCTACCTTTATTATTGTTATTAGTACTACTACTACGCTCTTCCTTCTCTATACTGCCCTACTTACGCTTATACTCTGCCTTACTTCTACCTTACACTTACTCTTGCTGCCTTATACACCTTTAGGCAATAAAGAGAAGTAGATATTATCTCTCTTCTACACTCCTGCCTCTAGCACCTATAGTACTAAAACAACCTTGCGTAAGGAGTTATACCTAGAGTGTATTAATAGTGTCTTAGCTAGTTGTTTAAACAGTAAGTGCTATAATTACTTAGGTAGTAGCTCCTACTGCTAGTATTGCGCCTCTAGGCATAACTGCAATCCCTAGTAAGATAATCTTCTCTTTCTTTTATCTGTTAATTGCTTGCTAATATATATAGCTCTCTGCTTGCTCTCTCTAAGGCCTGTAAGCTCCTAGCAGCTATACAGCGTAATCTACTACCTATAGACTTAGCTCTTAAGAAATTAAGAACTAAGTTCTGTACAGTGTTAGTAGTTGCTAAGGTTGTAGTTACTGCCTATAGCTCTTCTCTGCCTTCTTCCTCCTCCCCTAAGCTGCCTGCGCCTATACCTACTACTCCTGCTTCTACTGCTAATATAGATAAGGTCTGCACTCTAGGTAAGCGCTATAATAAAAGAGCTGTTAAGCTTATTAATGCTTTTATTAATAAGTTTGTTAGTAAACTCCTTTCTGTTTAGATTAGGCCTAAGGCTATAGAGCTTTACTCCTTAATAATACCCTATTCTCTTTAATCTATATATGTACCTATACCTTACTCTTCTATAACTATTGTAATTATATCCTTAAGATTAAGCTAGTCTCTAAACCTCTTAAATTACTGCCTTAATAGATTTTTTGTTAATCTATCTGCTAGCATACTATTAGTAGGGAGATAGAGCACTTTAAACGTACTTGCAGTGTACTCTTATTATAACTATATATTTTGTATATCTATATAGCACAGCTGCGTTGTTATATACTTATTCTCCCTAACTACTAGCCTAATTATTTGCTAGTTGTTATAGAAGATTGTCTAGGTAGCTCCTAGAATTAGTGTAAGCTTATTAAATAGCTATTTAAGCGCTATAGTCTTCTTAGTAACATACTTAAGTGCTAAGAGCTCTGCCTTAGTAGTAGAGGTAGTAACAGTAGCTTGCTAGGACGCCTTCTAGACTATTAGCCTACTAAAGAGCATTATAAGGTATCTATAGGAAGATTGCTAAGTCTTAATATTATTAGCAAATAAGGCGTTACTATAAATAAGCAGCTTAGCTCTACTATGCCTGCTATACTAGATTAACTAATACCTAGTTTAGTATAAGTAGACAATTATCTAGTGTACTGCTTTAAAGCGCTCCTTACTTAGATTAGTAAGGTATAAGGATAGTTTAGCTGCTGCAAACGCTATATCTAGGCGTAGTATAATTGCAGTATATAGCACTAATCTAACTTTTTCCTAACAGCTCTTAATCTCCTGCCTAGTAGCTTCTCTAGTGCTCTTTACTAGATCTACAGTAGAGAGCAGAGTATATAGAAAGAGTCTAGTTTTATTAAGGTTAAACTTCTTAGTAATTTTGTTAATATACTTGTTGTAAATAAGCGTTATTATCTACTGTTCCTAGTTCCTAAGTACTCTAATATTAAGAAACTATTATACTAGAATACGCTCTTTAATTGTATAGGCTGCTGTAATTATATCTATAATGTGCTTAGCCTTTAAGATCTAGGTAGAATAGTACATTACTAGTATATTGTTAACGTAGAAGAGTAGTAGTATCTAGTAATTACTGCTTAAGAATAAACAAGGCTCTTCTTTAGATACTATAAGCCTAGTTGCTCTTAGTATTTAAGAGAGCTCCTTATACTATAGAAGAGGTAAGTCTTTTAACCTATATAGTGCTTATTTAAGCTAAACGCATTTCCTAGGTATCTTATACCTATCTAGTAGCTTATAGGTTACTACTAGCTAGTAATCTCTGTAGGCGTGTAAGAAGGCTCTAATAATATTATACTACATAATTTCTAAGTTAAATTTAGCTGTAATTGCTATAGCAGTCCTAAAAGACCTAGCAGCAAGTGTTGCTGTATAGGTAGACTAGATTATGTTAATAACTTAGAGATCCCTACGTACTACTATCCTAGCTTTATACTTAAGAAAGTAGCTATTCTAATCTAGTTTGTACGTAAACACCTATTTAAGTAGCAGTAGCTTGTTATCTCTAGTAAGTAAATTAATTACTTCCTAGGTACCTGCGTTGTGTAGAGTAGTAATCTCTTTACTTACAGCTTACTTAAATAGCAGTCTATATAGGTAAGAGAGTAGATCTCTCTATTATTATAGGGGGTTAGGTAATTAGTCCCTGTGTAGCTGTTAAGCTTAGCTTAGGACTAGCAGTTACTTTATTTTCTCTGCTAATGCTTGTATTATAGCATATACTATTTTAAGCTTAGTGTTAGTGAATCCTAATAGGATTAACTTATCTAATAGGTAGCTCTCTCTATAATCTGTCTAGCAGTTATATAGAAGAAAATAAGCCCCTAGTGTATTACTTCTAGAATCCTCTAGATCTAGATAGCATAACCTCCTACTTCTTCTTACTAGTTATAAGCTTAAGGTGTGTGTTGCCTCTAATTAATTTAAGTCTTTTATAGTAGCTATATTACTCTTAACACCTAGAGCTGCAGAAGCAGCACTCTTAGAGTACGTAGGTGCAGCGTTATATTACCTAGATCTCTCTAATCTTACTCCTCTTAGCAGGCTTACTTCTTTAGGTAAGTGCTCTTCTTACAAGCTACTAGAGTGTGTAACGCTAGGCTTAGGTATAAGCTCTAGTGTTCTTAGGCCTAAATACTCTAGATTTCCTACGTAGATTCCCTATAACTTACTAGCCTTGTTTATTACTTATATAGGAGATGTTTCTTATTTAGTATAATCTACTAGCTAGCTAGGCAGTTAATTATTATTCCTTAGATTCTTACCTCTTAGCTACTGCTAAGAGTAACCTAGATCTTTAGTGCCTGCCTGCTTATAGGCTGCTGCATAGAGCTAATTAAAGATGTTTTTAAACACTTCTCTTACATCCCTAACCTTATTCTTATACAACAGATCTATAATTAACTTAAGCTTCTCTTATAGGTACTCTACTACTTCTTTGTCTTTATAGAATAAGCTCTTATTAAAAGTAATATTATATGTAGTTATAACCTAATTAAGCTTAAGGATCTATATCCTGTATATATTAGACGCTCTGTATCCTACTAGATATCTAATATAGCCCCTTAGAGTTACTTTAAACCTCTGCTTGTTACGCCTAGCTACTTATTCCCTGTTTAAGGGGTATGCTTAGCATCTATAGGCGTAAATTCTACTCTAATCTAGCTAGAGATCTGCTAAGTAGTAACAGATTTGCTCTAGTTAATAGTACTTAAAGTACTACCTAAACTAATTATTTAATACTGTGTTAGAAGCAATTATCTTATAGCTATAAGATAGGCTTATATTGTACAGCTACGTAGCTACTGCTACTACCTCTAGCTAGAGCTTAGCTAGTAGATTAGCCCTGCTCCTTATTTTAATTAACTTAGTAATAATCTCCTACTTAGCTCTTTCTACACCTCTATTTAGCTTATATATATATATTAAAGTGCTCTAGATCTCTATACTATAATCCTCTGCCTATACACTAAATTGTAATTAGCTGCGCTAAGGTAGTATAGCAACGTTGTTATCCTAGAGAATTACTAATATATAGAGCTTGTAACGTGTACAAAGAATGTTTATAAACTTCTTAAATACCCTTATAATCTTATCTAATAACTTAGCATAGATTAGGTAGGTATAAATCTTTCTGCTGTACTTATCTTTAATTAGCAACATCTATACCTCCCCTAGATAACCCTTAGGCATATTAAAGAGATCCTACGTAATCTGCTAGTATAGCTAGGGAGATTGCTCCTTTAGCCTTCTAGATATAACTTAGCTAGTATAGGTTGTAGCATAGTGTTTGTACTGCTAATATAAGGTTCTGTTAATCCTAACGTTTTATACGTTCTTTATAAGTGCCTAGAGTGCTATAGGCCCTAGATGCCCTGCTTAGGCATAGTATAGATCTTTATTGTTAGATCTAGAGTATATAGTCTATAATCTAAGCTTCTAAGTAGATATAGTTACGCTTATTACAGCTAGATAGATTAATAGTAGCTTATATTCTATAAAAGTAAGGTTATAATAGCGCGTTAAAGTAGCTAGTATAATGCTCTTCTATAATAAGCTAGAACGCAGTGTTAAATCTAATCCTAAGTACTATACCCCTACCTTCTTTAATTAAGCTTCTAACACTATATTAATGTAAAATCCCTCTACTACAGCAACGTTGTAAAGGATTAGGTCTTCTGTACGTTCCCTGCTCTTCTTATATAGTACTTTCTTAATTACTCTAGTGCTAGTGCCTAAGATTAAGAAGGATTAGGTGCTAGCCTCTATACAAGTAAGCTTCTTAGCCTTCTAGAAAGTAGTAGGATTAATAAGCTTAAGCTTGTTAACTAAGTAGAGTGCTGCTCTGTTATTAAGGATAGTACTGTTTAACAAGAGATAAGCGTTAAAATCTATAGTTAAGTAGATCCTGTGCTCTATAGATTAAAGTACTATTAAGTTAGGATCTATTAGCGCCGCTGCAATTAACCCTAGGTAGTTACTACTGCTTGTTATAGCGTTGTTACTATCCTTTATCTATCCCTTCTTAATAACCTTACTCTTCTAGTCCTTATACTTAGGTTTGTTAAGTTGTTTTAGAATCTCTTTCTTAACTTAATTACTAGGGGTAAATAGTTTACCTATAAGAGCTCCCTCTAATAGGTTATAGTTAATTAGCTTCTAAAAGTGTAATTATCTGCATAGGCAGTTAATCCTTTCTTAGTTAGATTAGTTGTTTAATAATAACTGTGTCTAAGCTAGTTAACCTATAGTAGCAAACACCCTACCTAAGCTATAAGGAGCTTAAAAAGAGTACTCCTAAAGGAGACCTAAATACACTCTACTAACTTTATCTAGAGTAAGCGTCTTATTACCTAGTACTAAGTTCTAGACAATAGACTGTTACATAGCCCTAGACTAGTCTAGTGTAATCTTTGTTAACAAGTTTAAGAAGTTATATACTGTAAGCTTACCTTCTACGTTAGTAATCTTAAGAGCTTTAGCCTTACTATACAGAAGGTTCTACTTCTAGTGCTATTCTTAGGATTCTGCTAACCTTGTCTAGCCTTCTAGAGATAAGCTTAGTACTAAGCATGTACTAAGTTCTTCTTACTAGCATTAGATAGAGCTAGCTCCTTCTTTAGTACCTTAATTAGAGCTTAGAGAGTTAACTTCTTCTCTTTAATAAGCGTTATTATAGCTAGAGTTATAATTACTAGATCTACTATAGAGTTAACCTAGGTTTATAGGTTCTACAAGCGCACAGACTAAAAGGCCTAGTTACTTAATTTTGCCCTATACTTAGCAATCTGTATCTTGTATAGATTAGCATTAGCTAAAGTTGTTAAGCTAGGTAGCTCTAGCTGCTTAGGCTTAGCTTTGTAGATTAGGATTGTGTTCTTAGCTAATAGATTAACCTGCTCCTATATTTTCTTGCTTATAGCATAGAATTAGAGTTAGATATACTATCCTAGCTATTAGGATTAATTAGTAAGCGTATAACCTCTCTTAGAGATTAGGGCGTTAGTTATTGTGTAGATTAATTAGGATTATAAAGATATAAGAAGAGTAGTTACTAAGTAGTGTATCCTAGCTAAGTATGCAGAGGGAGATTGTTCTAGTCTTAAAAAGCTAGGCTTATAACTATTGTTTAGATAACTAGCTTAGGAATAAGTAGGAGGTAGATTATTAATTTATATGTAGGTGTCTACTTAGGTTACTATTTATATGCTTATTAAGCGTCCTATGCTCCTATTAGTTAATTGCTTAGTATACCTAATATAGGCGATTAACACGTTGTATATATAGCAAGAGCAAGGAGAGATTTAAATCTGTTAGTAAGTTAGCCTAACCTTAGATAGAGTAGGTCTAGGTAAGCCGAGCTTCTAGTAGGTAGATCCGGCGTTTAGTAACGTTTCAACAACTAGGCTTAGAATAATTAGTCTGCTTAGGTACCTATAGCCTAGATTGTAATTAAAGAATAGGTACCTATATTTATAGAGTTTAGCTCTTTCTTTCTTTAGTATAGTTATAATATAGATCTAGTCTAGATAGACCTAGACTTAATAGTAGAGTTATTGCATTAATATGCAAAGGAACCTACTAAAGCTGTAGTAAGCATAGTGTACTAAAATAATTAACTTTGTTAAAGCCTAAATAGTAGAAGCCTAGTAGAAAGAAGAATAGTAAGCTAATATATACTAAAGGGAAGCCCTCTAGCTAAAGGTTAGAGATAAACTCTAGCTAAAGCTAGAAAACTAGTTCTTAAATAGCTAAGTAAGCAGAAAACTAGATTAGGAGAACTAGAAGTTTATAGTTATAGAAGTTATCTTCCTATATAACGTTAGACTAGATATTAATAGTAAAGTCTATCTTGTCTTTTATATTAACTAGCTTAAGTTGTGCCTATAGAACCCCCTTTACAGATAATTAAACAATAACTGCTATCCTAGCTCCCTAGTTATTACTAACAATAATAGTATATTTTCTAAAGAATAGAAAGTTAACTCTATCTATAGAGAAAGATAATCTAAAAGAAGAGGTAACAGATATAAAGACCTAGTACAATAGAAAGGCTATATTAGTAAAACATAGAAAAAGAAAGATGTTTATAAGAACCTAGAACCTTAAACAGATAGCTGTCTACAACAAGACATAGAAGGAATAGAAATAGAAACATACTCTTAAAATTCTAGTTAGAATCTCTAGAGGAGTATAACTAACTCTCTTACTTCTAATAGAGCAATAGGGAGAGAGGCAGAACAGAGAGATAGGTATAAGTAAGAAGAAGAGCACTAGTTTGTTAGAGAGATTATTTGTTGCATTAGCCTATTCTAAAGAATAGACAACTTTAGATAGAGGCTAAATTATTATAAAGAAAAAGAGCTATAAGACTAGGTATTATTTAGCTAGAATATTCTAAACCCTGTAGATAAAAGAAGACCTAAGCACTACCTTTAGCAGAACCTCTACTACTACTATTATTCTTATTACCTACAGCAGTATTAGTAATATTCTTAATAAGTATTTAGGTAAAGTAATTATATTTAGCAGCAGAAGAGAGCTTAAGATATATACAGAAATTAGCTTTAAAGTAGATAATATATATAGACAGTATTAAGTTTAGGCTAGTAAATAGGTATAGTCTAGGTAGAGGTTAGGTACGTTATATAAGGTACTCTACCCCTACCTAGACTCTACCTACGCTAACCTCCTGCTAGGAGAGTAGGTGTAGGGTAGGCTCTATATATAGTAGAAGTAGGTGCAGAATAGAGGCTGTATAGACTAGTAGTAGGTGTTAGGTATATTAGGTAATAGAGGATCTAACTTATCTAAGAGATCTAAGAGATCTAAGAGAGATCTAGCTAGTTAGATTAGATTAATTCTTAACTTATCTAGAAGATTTAAGAGATCTAAAAAAGATCTAGCTAGTTAGATTAGATTAATTCTTAACTTATCTAGGAGATCTAAAAGATCTAAGAAAGACCTAAGAGATCTAAGAGAGACCTAAGAGAAATCTAAGAGAGACCTAAGAGACCTAAGTAATATTACGTATAATTATTACAGTTAGGTGCTTCTTAGGTACACCCTATCCTACCTAACTTCTACTACTAGTTAATATAGCCTCTATTCTGCTTCTACTCCTAGTTAATGCAGCCCTATACCTACACCTACTACTAGTCTATACAGCCTCTTCTCTACACCTACTACTAGTCTATGCAGCTCTTTCTTTACCTCTACTATACCCTATAGCACGCTCTACCTATTTACCAGCATATTTAAGTTAATAGCAAGCTATAATAAGTATGGAATTCGTAAACACTCCTAGAAATAGGTAAGAAAAGCAAGAAATAACTTACTAGAGTCTTAGCCTAGACTACTACTTTCTAAGTAGTAATAGCAGTATGCTCTGTAAAGACTATAGTAGCAGAAAGATAAAGCTTAACCTTATTAACCTTAGTCTTATACTTAGACTACTTAGTCTTATAACTAGTAGTAGATAAGTAGGTATTAGGCTAGAATATAAGGTTAGTATAACATAGAAAGTTCTTATACTTCTTTAGGTCTACCTAGATAGGCTTAATAATATTTAGAAGCTTTATAAGGTTACTTTTAGTAAACTATAAGTATAGGTAGTACTTACTTAGAGTCTTCTAAGTCCTATATAGGGCTTAGTAGATAGTTAGCTAGAAGAGAGAACACTAAGTAATTAGAACTAGAAACTTACCTTATAGCAGTAAGTATAGCTAAGAATATAGTTAGCGTAGCTAGTAGAGTAGCTGCTAAAGGTAAAGGTATAAACCTAGCTAGCTAGCGTGTAGTTAATACAGACCTTAAGATCTTTAAAGCTACTAGCGCGTTAGATATACAGAGACTACTTACCTAGAGCCTTAGCCTAGCTATCTGCTAGAGTATTCTTAAACGCTTCTTTAATCTCTTAGTTCTTAAAGATAATATCTTCTAATATAAGCATTGCCTTCTTAACAGAGCGTGTATTAGAAGAGGTAGAATCTGCAGAAGCAGTGCTGCAGGCCTAAGTAAAGTAAAAGAGTTAGTAAATATTTAATAGGCAGACTATAGGTAAGAATAGGCTAACATACTTACTTGTCTTATGCCTTCTTAGTAGAGAAACGTAACGCAATTAGAGATCTAGGAAGCGCTATTATTAAAAGGAGGCAGAGCAGAGTAGTTAAATAATTAAATAGTAGTAGAATTATAAGAAGAAGGCGCACAGACTTAAAACATAGTATAATAAAGAATATAGAAAGTAAAGAGTAGGTAATAGAGTTGTTTTAACTAAGACGCGCGTTAATAAACAAAGAATAAGTAAGAAGGTACTATAACAGGCTAGGCCTAGGTGCTAGCTTCTTAGTATATACTGCCTTAGCACTACTCTAGCTTACGCTTTCTAGTATAGACTAGAGCCCTGCTATAAAGCTAATATGTTAAAAACAGGGTTATAAAAACTCTGTAACCTCTGTTCTAGAGGTTGTTCTCTGTTAAATCTATCTTAATTTTACTAGCAAATTCCCTTAGAGGTTAGCTCCTTATAATAGTAGACTTATTAGAAACTCTTGATTTTATTTTTGTTAAATACAAATCTAATTACAGTAACCTATACCTTACTAAGGTTTATAGTAGTAGTAATAGGTTAGATAGCTTTAAGGTAGTAGTTATGTTACTTTAGTATAATATACATGTTAAAGTAAATAAGATTAAGGTAGTATAGAGTAAGATCTACCTTAGAAGAAACACTATACTTTAGGCTCTTATTCTTTTCTAACTTAATATATATACTAACAACTTTATTACGTACTTTAATAATAAGAGAATAAAGTAGCTTATAAGTCTTAATAAGTTTAGTATCTCTATTAAAGAAAACTAGTAAATAAGCACTAGCACTAGCCTTAGAAGGCTTGTTAATAAGTATAAAGCTTAACTTAACACTAAACTAGTATATCTACGCTAGCTAGTTTGGAACAAGTACTTTCTTACACTGTTTATAAGAAAACAGAGCTTTAAGTTAGATTTAAGGCTAAGAGAATCTAATATACACAGTTTTCTCTAGTAATATATATCTAATAAGTAAGAAGAATAGTGTAAATAATAAATAGCAGAAAATAAAGCTAAGAACGTTAAAACAGAAGAGTACTATTACCTAATAAAGAAGAAACATAGTTTGCTAGTTAAAGTATTATAGAATATAGTATGTTTAGAATTGCTTAAACTGTTAAAGTCTATAGTGTAAGAGTATTTACTCCTTAAAGCTTGCTAACAGTTCTACTAAATACAAAGTATATATATAGAATCTAAGTAGAGGTATTTATAGGTTAACTAGTTTTAAGTGCTCTATATATTATTAGTGTGTAAAAACATACAGATTTATTACTATTCTACTAGCTACTAAATAATAGAAACCTATAACCTACTAGTATTACCTCTAATAGCAACCTACAACCTACTAGTTTTACCTCTAATAGCAACTTATAACCTACTAGTATTACTTCTAAGAGTCTTTAACTAATCTAATCTAGATACTATAATATAATAGGTATATACGTTCTAGCTATAAATTTAGTAGTGTAGGTACTTATTGCAATCTATAGAATATAGAAAGGATTTGTCTAATTATAGTAGCTACAGTATAGTAATTATACTAACAGAACAAATATAAGTAAGTAACAATTACAGTGTTAGCACTTAGTAAGAGACTAAGAAGACACGTAACTTAATTAGAGCTTAGTATAATTAGTATAATTAGTAATTAGTATAATTAGTGCTTAGTGTAATTAGAAGATACACAACACTAATTAGTCTGTATTACTACTACTATTATTAAAGTATATAGTTTCTAGAAACACAACTCTTATAGTTTGTGTTTAACCTTATTAATTAACTTTGTTATTAGAATATCTTAACCTTCTTGTAAAACAGATATTCTACTCTAAACTCCTTTTTGCAACCCTAAGTAGCAAAGATCCTAGACGTATACTACTTACTACTGCTTCTAGTTCCCTACTCTTGTATTTATTCTTAAGACCTAATTAAATAATTACTTACAGACTTTGTCTAAAAGTGTAAAACTTAACATTTTAAACACTCTTAATATAAGTACTTTAGGAAACTATACTACCTCTAGCAGCTCTAGCTTAAACAATGTTAATTTAGATGCCTATACTATATTTAGCACTATAAACGTTGCTAAGCCTAACACCTATAATAGCAATTAAAACAAGCTTAATAACTAGCTTCTCTGATTTAACTTGTTCTTTAAATTCTAAGGAAGTAAGATACCTAATAACAAATGTGTTATACTAGCTGTAAGCTACATACACGGCAACGCTTTTAAATAGATTAAGCCTTTTCTTTAGAAGGCTATGTTACACAAATGTCCTAACAAAGTATTATTCTAGTTTAATAACTTTAATAAGTTTAAGAAGTTAGTTAAGCTAATTTTTAGAGTCTTAAACAAACTAGCTATTATATATTGCAATATCTAACGTATTAAACAAACTTAGTCTGCTACTAATTACGCTGCTAGGTTCTAACAACTTGCTACTAATACAGAGTAGAGTAACACTGCGTTAATAACTATATTTAAACAAGGCCTTAAGCCTAAAGTTAAGAAGAAACTAATACGCACTAGCGCTAGTACTAACATATTAGACAAACTAGTTAATAAAGCAATTAACATTAGTATTAAGCTATATAAGCTCTAAATAGAATTAAGAGACAACTCTAGAGCGTATGTTGTAACTAAGGTTAAGAATTACCTACCTCTACACAACTAGTAGCGCAACAACCTAAACTATAAAAATTAAGGCAACTATAATAACTACTAGTATAATAGCAGCTAACGCATCTATAGTAATATGCATAGTAGATACTATAGACCTAAAGCTATAGACCTCTTAAACCTTAACAAAGGACTAAGCCTACTAGGATACTAGAATAAAAAGAGTAAGAGAAGTATTAACTTAGGTAATATAAATAATAAAACCTGTTATAACTGTAGTAAGACAGGCTACTCTACTAGGGAGTGCTGTATAGAGAATAAGGTTCTCTAGCAGGTTAACGTACTGTCCTATTGTTACAAAGACACAGATACTAGTAATAAATAAAAAGTAATTACTAATAAAGTAGGACAACTTATAGAAGACTTAGAGTCTAATTCTAAAGATAATACAGAGTATATTAAACCTCCTAAGCACGCAGCAATACTTTATAAAGAATTGCAAGAATATTAAGATAAGATAAATAACCTTCTAGACATAACAGAAAGGACCCTAGCTTAGATTAGAACTAGATTAGCACACTAACGCTACTATAATAAATAATACTATACTTAACACTAATAAGAACACAAAAAGAATATTTAAGCTCTTATTAATAATATACTATAAGCACACCTAGATATTACTGTAGTAGCCTACCTTAATAACATCCTAGTGTATAGTAAGATACTAGAAGAACACAAGGTCTATATATAATAAGTGTTAGAATACTTAGTAAAAGCAGATCTTAGGCTAAAGCTAGAGAGGTATAAATAGCACAAGGACAAAGTAGAGTTCCTTAGCTATGTTATAGGAAGGTATAGTGTTAAGATAAGTAAAATAAAGATATAGGTAGTAAAGGATTAGCTAATACCTACAACTGTTAAGAATATCTAAGAGTTTCTTAGGTTTGTTAACTTTAACTAATACTTTATAAAAGATTACTCTCTTAGAGCCTTACTGCTTACTAAGCTTACGCAGAAGGATGTAATGTTTAAGTAGAAATAAGCGCAGGAAGACGCATTCTAATTGCTTAAGTAAGCATGCGTAGAACTGCCTACTATAATTATATTTAAGAGTAGAAAGCTGCTTTAACTTAAAACTAATACCTTAGATTTAGTATTAGATGTATATATAACTTAGAAACAAGATAAACTATAGTATCTAATTACCTACTACTTATTTAAGTTTATAGAACCTAAAGAACGCTATAATATATACAACAAAGAACTCTTAGCAATTGTATTAGCCTTAGAACATTAGTAAGTTTGAGTAGAAAGCTGCTTAGACCTTACTATCTATATAGATTACAAGAATCTAGTACAGTTTACTATAACTAAGGTACTTAATTAGAGATAGGTTTAAACTGCAAGAATAGAACGAATTTAAGATTCTATACACACTAGAAAAAGACAATAGTAGAGCTAATACACTTAGTTAATAATACAACCTTACAGAAACTAAGATAATTAACAAACACTCTATACTTAGAGTTAATAATAATAGATTATTAGGACTATTACAGCAGCTTAATAACATAATACAAGTTTAGAAGAAACAGCGTATTCTGTTATAAGTACTAGAAGAGTTATAGAAAGAAATTATAGCTAGTTACTATAATAACCTGCTTTATAGACACCCTAGTATTATAAGGACAATAGAACTTATTAAGAGATACTGTAGGTTACTAAGTATGTTAAAGACTGTGTAAATTGCTAATAGAATAAGCATAGCATATATACTAAATACAGAGAAGTATAGGCACTAAAGCTACTTACAGCCTTGCAGACAAACATTACAATAGACTTTGTTATATAGTTACCTATCTCTAAGAACCCTGTTATAGGATATAGCTTTAACTTAATCTTTGTTATAGTAAACAGATTTACAAAAGCTATAGAAATAATACCCTTCTAACACAGCTATACTGTAGAGCAGCTTACTTAAGTACTCCTAGACTAAGTTGTTAGGTATTACAGTATTCCTAAATTAATAATTAGTAATAGAGACAAGCTCTTTACATTAAACTACTAGACTACGCTGTTAGCAGCTATTAGTACTAAGAAGAAGCTATCTACAGCTTATTATCTGTAGATAGATAGACAGACTAAACGTATAAATTAGACTATAGAGACATTTCTACAAATATACAGCAACTAGCAGCAAGATAATTAGGTTTTACTATTACCTATAGCACAGATTATATAAAACAACAAGTTATTAGAAGCTACTAGTATAATACTGTTCTTTTTAAATTACAGAAGATACCTGAATCTCTTTACTAGAGCACTAGACACGCTAGTATAAACAGAATTAGCAATCTCCTTAGTATAGAAACTAAAGGAAGTATATAAGAAAAGACTAGAAAACATTAGTAAAGCTTACAAATAAGTAATCTCTTATATTAACTAGAAATAAAAAACAGCACCTTAGCTTAAAGAGGGGGATAAAGTCTATCTTTCTATAAAAAATCTTTAAATACAAAGACCTATAAAAAAACTAGATTATGTTAAAGTAAGACTATTTTTAATTTCTAAGCAAATAGGCCTAGTTAACTATAGACTTGCTCTACCTAAGAATGTAAAGATCTATCTAGTATTCTACATATCTCTGTTAGAACTAGCAGACCTAGAACACTAATCTAGAAGGACTTCTACTACTAGGTTAATATTAAGAATAAGTAGGAAGTTAAAAAAATAATACAATATTTTAATATTAGTAATAGCAATAAATATCTAGTTAAATAGTTAGAATACCTAGATTTAGAAAATATATAGAAACTAACTATACACCTTATAAACTGCTAGTAGATGTTAAAGCAATTTAAAGAGACTAGTTAGGTAAAGCTATGTTACTCTTCTAGTACTCTAAGAGATAACCCTTAAGGGCACTCTAGGTACTAGGCAATAATAAGAACTTATTAGACAAACTAGTTAACTTAATAGTCTCTGTCTCTAGCTGCTCCTGCTCTTTAATACTACGCTTCTCTACTGCAATAGCCTCTTTAGTATAACAGTCTAATAAATCTATTTGTTAACATAACTACACCTTATATACACAAGCTACATACAGGTCCTCTATAGCCTTTTTAGATACCTAGAGCACTTTAGTTTGCACTTTACAACTCTCTTTTATATATATACATAACTTCTCTTTCTTAGACACTAGTGTAGTAAACTTAGATTAAGTTACTCTTATATTACAACGTTGCTCTAGATAAATACACTTACTACACTTTTTAGACTTAATATAAACCTTACACACATAGTTATACTGTATATAGGTTTTATATTTCTGCACTATAATCTCTTTAAAGGACTTAATAAATTTGTATAGATAATAACAGTAAGCTAAACTTAAGATAGTTAGTTGTTTTAGCATTATTAAGACTACCTAATAATTAAGACAGGGCCTTACGTTATATAAATAAGCTTAAGAGACTAAGCTAAGATAGAAGAGGGATAGTATTATAATCTACAGAACATAGAAACAATTTATCGAATTATAGTAGCTGCAGTATAGTAATTATGCTAACAGAATAAACATAAGTAAGTAATAATTATAGTGTTAGCACTTAGTAAAGAACTAAGAGGACACGTAACTTAATTAGAGCTTAGCGTAATTAGTATAATTAGTAATTAGTATAATTAGTGCTTAGTGTAATTAAAGGATATATAACACTAATTAGTCTATATTACTACTACTATTATTAAAGTATATAGTTTGTAGGAATACAACTCTTATAGTTTATATTTAACCTTTTTAATTAACTTTGTTATTAGAATATCTTAACCTGTTTACAAAATAGATAGTCTACTCTATACTCTTCCTTGCAACTCTAAGTAGCAAAAGTTCTAGACGTATACTACTTACTACTTCTTCTAGTTCCCTGCTCTTGTATTTATCCTTAAGACCTAATTAAATAATTACTTACAGACTTTGTCTAAAGGTGTAAAACTTAATAGTACTGTGCTACTTTCTGCCTAGCTTATAATAAAGGTAGATATAACTTACTTACTAACTACTTAGATTATAGAGCTTTGCTAGAGTAAAAACTTTCTTCTACTAATACTATAGCTACTAAGGCTGTGATTACTAACTACGCTGCTAAAAGCTGTATAGAGCTTTAACTCTAGCTAATAGAACTACGAGTATTATTTTACTCTTTCTTATATAAGTCTATCTTCTAAAGAGTTAAAATATATAAGCTTTAGTTAATATAAAGGAAGAATAGTAAGGTTAGTTTAGTAGTATATTATAATTACTAAGAGGTATACCTACTCTAAATTAATAAGTTATACTAACTACACCTAGATTCTTATAGATTACTTACAACTTAACTATATATAACTATACTAGAACGTACTTCTAATTAAGACTGAAAAAGACTCTGCTAAATACTACGCTAGTAAATAGGTACAGCGTGCTACAGGATATAGTAGAGGTAGAGGAGGAGCTGCACAGACTAGTAGTAGGAGTAGAGAAGAGGCTGTACAGACTAGTAGTAGGTGTAGAGAAGGAGCTGTATTAACTTAGAGTAGGAGTAGGATAGAGGCTGCATTAACTAGTAGTTAGAGTTAGGTAAGATAGGGGGTACCTAAGAGGCACCTAACTGTAATAATTATACGTAATATTACTTAGACCTCTTAGGCTTCTCTCTTAGATCTCTTAGGTCTCTCTTAGATCTCTTAGATCTCTTAGATCTCCTAGATAAGTTAAGAATTAATCTAATTTAACTAGCTAGGTCTTTCTTAGATCTCTTAGATCTTCTAGATAAGTTAAGAATTAATTTAATCTAACTAGCTAGATCTCTCTTAGATGTCTTAGATCTCTTAGATCTTCTAGATAAGTTAGATCTCTCTATTACCTAATGTACCTAATACCTACTACTAGTCTATACAGCTTCTCTTCTACTTCTACTCTTACTATATATAGAGCCTGCTCTACACCTACCTCTACTATATATAGACCCTCCCTAGCCCTAACCCTCTTAGCAGGAGGTTAGCGTAGGTAGAGTCTAGGTAGAGGTAGAGTACCTTGCGTAACATACCTAACCTCTACCTAGACTCTACCTATTTGCTAGCCTACTAAATACTATAAAACGCCTCTATATACACTGTTATCTAAGACTACGCTAGTTACCTACAACTCTACTAGTTACTTAACACTAGAAAGTACTTCTAATTAGAACTAAGAATAATTCTACTTAACACTATAGAACACCTTAAAACATGCTATCTATATAGCTAAGTTATTAGAGAAAGGCCTAGTATATACGCCTATATAAGTACAGTAAATAAGTATTTTTATATTGCTACTATTTATAATAATATGCACAGTACCTACTTAGAAACATTAATATAATAGTAACTTTAGTGCAGTATATAGAGGTAGCCTATATACTATCTAGGTTGTTAAAGTATAATAAGTAACTAAGCGCCTTTAGTAGTAGGCTATTACTAAAGCAGTAAACTTTGTCTTCTACTCTAGGCAACACTTCTTTAGGCTTAGATCTTATACTTTAGTATATAGTACTATACTTATAGTTCTCTCTCTCTTATTATATATTAGCTATATCTACTCTAGTTATGTACTTCTTAGGTTTAAGATACTCTGTAGTATTTACCTCTAGTAATTATAGTAAGTTATACATTATAGCTTATATTAGTTTATACCTAGACTACTTAGAAAGGCCTACTACATAATCTATACACGTACTAAGTTACTAGCAGTCTAACAGGATATAGGGGTAACAGCACCTTATACTTAAGTTAAACTTAACTGCTATAAGACTAGACCTAGACATTAGCTAGGTTAGAGCTATATACTTATTAGTAGTAAGAGTTAGAGGTATATATATACTTCTTAAGTTAAACCTCTACTTAGTTTTTAAGTACTATAGGAATTATTACTAGGTATACTATTAGTGTTGCTAAGGTTTACCTCTAGTATTAGGTACTTAAGGTTTATAAGTATAGATAAATACTATTACTCTAGACAGGTATATCTATAAGAAATAATTAGGTTTAAGTTGTTTAGTAGATTAAGAGCAGTGCTTAGGCTATGTCTACTTCTCTTATAGGCTAAGTTAAGGCTTTACCTACTCTTTCTTATAACTTAGAGAAAATAATAGCACTTATTACGCCTTTAAGGAACTAGAGCACTTCTACCTTATAGTAAACCTGTTTATAGGTAGGGCGTTCTTAAAACGCTAGTAGCTAAGTATTTATTATATTTAAGAGGTAGCGCTATATAGCACTTTAAAGAAATAGGAAATTAGTTAGTATAGGTGTTATAGTGTGTAAGTGCTTCTTTAAAGCCTTTATAGATAGAGTTTTACATATTTAGCTCTATCTCTTATATATATTACTAGACTTAGAATATGTAGGTTTATATACTAGCAGATTTAGTTACTCTAATACCTGCTAGGCCTCTATTTGTTATAGTTAAGAGTAATAAGAATAAGTATACTAGGGCTTTCTAAGTATATAGATAAGCTTATTCCTAGGTTAGAAGATACAAGGTCTATAGTATAACAATATTCTCTCTTTACTTTATCTATTTATTATACTTATAATCTACTAAGACTACTCTTTCTTTAATTAATACTCTTATTACTAGAAATAGAAATAAATAAGAGTGTTAAAATATATTAATATACACAATTCTTCTTCTTTTTAAGTGTCTAGCTTGTTATAACATCAGTTATATATATATGTTACAGAATATACACTTATGTACTAGCTAGAATTAACAGGTAAAATATAGTTATATTTTGCCTCTATTTTAGCTGCAACGGTTATAAGCCTAGATACTAAAACTGCGCTAGCAGAGGTTACGTAGATTCCTAGCAAAGTAGTTGCCTAAAGCTAAGAGCAGCCTAAGTTATGCTGCAGCTAGTTTACTAGACTAAGTATTAGGTCTACCTCTAAGAGGCTAGATCTATAACCCTTTAGGCACTTAGTTAGCTATTGCGTATCTGTAATGATTTCTACCTTCTACTTTGCACGAGGTAAAGAGGTGTGTTACAGAATATAGGCTTACATACTAGCTAGAATTAGTAGGTAGAATATAGTTAAATTTTGCCTCTATTTTAGCTGCAATAATATATTAGCTCTCTAATAGTCTAGAGGCGTAGTTAGTCTCTTATACTTTATAGTCTTGTTACGTAAGCTTTAAGATTAACTTTACTTTATCTTACTTTTTAAAGTATAGAGTAAAAGCTGTAGTTACTTATTATAGAACGCTGCTGCACAGCTACTAGGTAACCTTAGTACCTTCTAATAGTTTAATACTTATTAGTTCTAGCTAGCTAAAAGTAATAGAGTAGCTTTAGTGTTGTTGTAGGTAGAAGTAGTTCTAAGTAAACTTAGATAATACTTTAGTAATAATAGTTTAGATTTTATATCTATTAATAAAAGAAGTCTTGCTACTTACTAAGAGAATAAGCTGTGTATTTAATATAAGTACAACCTTCTTAATAAGAACGCATAGTACTACTAAGCTGTATTCTAACTTCTATGCCTATTACAGAGTATAAGCTTAGCGTAATTAGTTTAGCTTAGAATAAGTCTATTAATTAGACTACCTTATGTATCCTATTTAGGGACTCTAGTTCTACAAACTTTCTAGTAATAGATGTTTACTTACTCTTTTCTTATATCTTATTATAATTCTAATATATGCAATTTATTAGTTAGGAGTAATATTATTCTATAAACAGCTAGTACTAGTAAGAAGAGAAGATAATTCTTTAGTAAGAAATAGCTAGTGCTAATAATAATAGAAGACACTTCTTTAGTAAGGAACAGCTAGTGCCTACAGTATATAGAAACAACATAACGTATAGTTTACTAAGAGTATTAGCTAAGTAACTAAGTGCTAGGTATAGAGGGTAGATTAGGTTTACAGGTTAGAAGTTATAGAACACTAATACGTTAAGTAAACAATACTAGGCTGTAATTAGTAAATATAAATATAAACCTAATTAGCACTATTACTGTAGAAAAAATATTAGTTAGTAGAGCTTATAGCAGATATATTGTATTGCTATAGTAGGCTATTTTCTATTTATAATATTTCTGTTCTCTTTATTACTTCTAAATCTAATAGTATAATGTAATTAGATATCTAAGACCTAAGTAACGCTTAGATATATCTAGAGAAGACTAACTTCTACTAAAGAGTCTTCTAGATAGTAATAATATTAGCCTTTATTTTACTAACTTTACTATTAAAATTCTAACTATAAGAAATAACAGTGTTATACTTATTTATATAAAGGTAAATGTTAGACTATAGCTAAGTAATCTACAGCTATATTGTAGTAGACTAAGCACGTAGAAGGCCCTCTTTATTAGCTAGAGCTTTAGTATTAATTAGTAGATAGTTAGAATAGACAAGCTAAACACTAAGACTCTTAAGATCTGTAAGTTCTAGCTATATAGTATAAGTATTAATAGGTAAGCTAGACAAGATAGGCAGGTAGTGTACTGTAGCAGGTAATTTATATAGAAGTACTAGTTTACTTTAGTAGTACTAAGCTATATAAGAGAGTTTATAGAAATAATAAGTATAGAAAGTAGATATTAGCTTAGCTATCTTACACGTCTAGGCTATCTAGAATATTATTACGTTCTTACTCTAGACTACTTAGACTCTTACCTAAACAGAATAATTTAATAGTAGATACTAGAGTAGAGAAAAGTTATACTACTAACTGTTATAGGCTATATATATTAGTAGCAAGACTAACTAAGAAAGTATACTAGTAGCTTACTAAGGCAAGCAGTTTATTAGATAGATTTAGAGCTTTCTTTTAGTAAGTATAAACATTATAGAAGTATATAATTTAAATAAGACTGTACTAGTAAAGATAGTAGACGTTGCTAAGAATAATTATATATAGTATAATTATAGTAGAAGTTAACTTAATAGAAGTTACCTAGAGAGTCTAATAATAAACAAGCGCTGTTAGTAGATAGATTAGCTATAGTGTAGAGATTACAGTCTTATATTAAAAGGATAGGTTAACGTTTTAAGAGTAGATTTAACTATAACTAATAGTACTAGCCTAGGCAGAGTATATATTATATGCCTAGGTTTTGTTTAGAGTACACGTGTTTATTACAACGTTTATATATAGACTAGACCCTAAATATATTAATCTGTCTTTCTAGTAAGGTAATAAGTAATAATAAAAACTAATAACATATATAACTGTAGCTGAATTCTACTCTAGTAATAGTTTTGTTAGGTTTAACTACACTTCTATACTAGTATAATATACCTACTCTACTAAATAGATTACTAATATTTAACTTTACTATAGCTAATATAAGGCTATACTATTAAAACCTACTACTAACTTTGCTACTACCTATAATATTAGACATAAGAGGTACAACATACGTAATAAAGAAGCTATATAGAAAGAAGATTTGTTTTATAGAAGAAACAACTATATTTGTCTTTCTTTACCTTTTAACATATAAGAAGTATCTATTTATACGCCTTAAATAGAAGCTGTACCCTATATTTACTAAGGTCTACTAGCTAAACTATAATATTTAACTAGAGATATAGCAGCTTACTAGCTTCTATACTAAGAATACTAGGTTTAATCCTATGTACTAGATTAAAATAGCATAGTCTGTTACTTAACTCTAGATAAAGCATAGACTCTTACAGTACTTTAATAGTAGATAAGGTATTAGGTAGCTACTATGTCAGAGCTAGGTTAGTTGTATTTTAAACACTAGAAAGTAACTTAATAATACTAATAGTACGTACTACTACATATTACATATCTAGGCTAACTAATACTATTAAGTTATTTAATAACTATAGCTACCTCTATATACTACTAGTAGTTAGTTATACAGGTATTATAACTAGGTTAATCTAAACTAAATTATACTAAACAACACTATATACTACTAGTGTAACTACCTCTTTATAGAAAGACTAACTACTAATAGTATAGAGTATATAGAAGAGGCTGTACTAATTACTATACCCTCTTTTATAAGGGCTATATCTAGACTAACTTTACTAACACATACTAATACTATTTGCCTAACTATACCTAGCTTTCTAGATGCTAGCATATATAGAGTTAGCAGTATATATTAAGCTAGTACTAGAATTCTAATATAATAAGACATTACTCTTAATACTAGCTAGCGTATATAGACTAGAGGCAGTAGTACTAGAAATAAAAACATTATACCTAGAATAAGTAGTTACGCTAGCAAATAGGTACGGCGTACTATAGTATATAGTAGGGGCAGAATAGAGGCTGCACAGACTAGTAGTAGAGGCAGGATAGAGACTACACAGACTAGTAGTAGAGGTAGGTATAGAGCTGCATTAACTAGGAGTAAGAGCAGAATAGAAGCTATATTAACTAGTAGACAGAGTTAGGTAGAATAGAGGGTACCTAACTATAATAATTATACGTAATATTAACTAGATCTCTTAGATCTTTCTTAGATCTCTCTTAGGTCTTTTAGATTTCTTAGATAAGAAAGGAATTTAACTAATCTAACTAGCTAGATCTCTCTTAGATCTCTTAGATCTCTTAGATCTCTTAGATCTCTTAGATCTCTTAGATCTCTTAGATCTCTTAGATAAGTTAAGAATTAATCTAATCTAACTAGCAGTCCTTTTAGATAAGTTAGATCTCTTCTTAATAAGTTAGATTTCTCTATTACCTAATATACCTAACTCCTACTACTAGTCTATACAGCTCTTATTCTACACCTACTTCTACTATATATAGAGCCTATCTAACCTCTACTCTAACTATATATAGACTCTGCCTAGCTCTAACCCTCTTAGTAAGAGGTTAGCGTAGGTAGAGTCTAGGTAGAAGTAGAGTACCTTACGTAATGTAAGGAGCTAACCTCTAAGGGAATTTGCTAGTAAAATATAAGATAGATTTAATAGAGAACAACCTCTAGAACAGAGGTTATAGAGTTTTTATAACTTTGTTTTAAACACGTTAGCTCTATAGCAGAGCTCTAGTCTATACTAGAAAGTATAAGCTAGAGTAGTGCTAAGGCAGTGTACGCTAAGAAGCTAGCACTTAGGCCTAGCCTGTTATAGTACCTCTCTACTTATTCTTTATTTATTAGCACGCGCCTTAGTTAAAAACAACTCTATTACCTACTCTCTACTTTCTACATTCTCTATTATACTATATTTTAAGTCTACACACCTTCCTCTTATAATTCTACTACTATCTAATTATTTAACTACTCTGCTCTACTAAATTTTAATAATAGCACCTTCTAGATTGCTAACTGCGTTATATTCCCCTAATAAGAAGGTGTAAGGTAAGTAAGTAAGTTACTCTACTCTTACCTGTAGTTTGCCTATTTACTAACTCTTTTACCTTACTTAGGCCTACAGCACTGCTCCTGCAGATCCTACTTCTCCTACTACTTACTTAGCTAAGAAGGCAAGACTTATAGTAGAAGATTTTAAGCTAAATAATAAGGAAACTAAGAAAGCCTTTAATAATGCTCTAGCTAATAATTAGGCTAGAGTTTTAGGTAAGTAGTCTTTGCATACCTAATACGCTAGCAGCTTTATAGATTCTAAGGTCTATGTTAACTATACATTATCTAAATAGGTCTGCGCCTTTACTGCTAGCAGCTACTTAACTAGCTACACTCTCTATATTCTTAGCTATTCTTACTACTATAAGGTAAGTTTCTACTTCTTATTTCTTAGTATTCTCTTCTTTAGCTAACTATCTGCTAGGCTCTGTGTAAGACTTAGAAGACTCTAAATAAGTACTATATATTCTTACAGTTTACTAAGAGTAACTCTATAAAGATTCTATATATTATTAAGCCTATCTAAACAGACTTTAAGAAGTATAAGAACCTTCTATATTATACTAACCTTGCGTTCTAGCCTAACACCTGCTTATCTACTACTAGTTATAAGACTAAGTAGTCTAAGTACAAGGCTAAGGTTAATAAGGTTAAGGCTTATTTCTTTACTGCTGTAGTCCTAACAGAGCGCACTGCTATTACTACTAAGAAGGTAGTAGTCTAGATTAAGACTCTAGTAAGTTATTTCTCTCTTTTCTTACCTATTTTCTAAAGTATTTGCTAATTCTCTACTTAATATAGCTTACTATTAACTTAACACTGCTTACGCGTTTTACCTACTTTAAGGCTAACCTCTGTACACATTTTAAGATTCCCTCTACTACTAGACATAAGGACTTTATTTAAATGCTTATTAAGGATATTACTAACACTACTATAGGTAATAAGAATAACAGTAGTAGTAGAAGTTCTGCTAAGAGTAGTACTTAGGTCTTCTCTTATCTGTAGTATTTTAGATTTTCTTAGCTAAATAATACCTAGGCTTCTAGCTCTTTTCCTTTATAACAATATAGCCCCTATCTAGAGCAGTCTATTCTTTAGGATAGGCTAATGCAATAAATAATCTCCCTAATAAACTAGTGCTCTTCTTCTTATGCCTATCTTCTCTTCCTACTTCTCTCTCTCTTCCTCTATTAGAGGTAAGAGAGTTAGTTATGCCTCTCTAGGGATTCTAGCTAGAATCCTAAGGGCAAGTTCCTATTCCTATCTCTCCTGTCTCTTACTACAGACAGCTATCTGTCTAAAGCTTCTAGGTTCTTATAAACATCTTCTCTTTCTTTTATTTTACTAATATAGCCTTCCTATTATACTAGGTATTTGCGTTACTTACCCCCTCTTCTAGATTGTTTTTCCTTATAGATAGAGTTAACTTTCTATTCTTTAGAGGATGTACTGTTATTATTAGTAATAACTAGAGGGCTAGGCTAGAGGTTATTGTTTAATTATCTATAAAGAGGGTCCTATAGGCACAACTTAAGCTAGTTAATATAAAAAACAGAATAGACTTTACTATTAATATCTAGTTTAACGTTATATAGAGAGATAACTTCTACAACTATAAACTTCTAGTTCTTCTAGTCTAGTTTCCTACTTACTTAGCTGTTTAAGAATTAGTTTCTTAGTTTTAGCTAGACTTTATCTCTAATCTTTAGTTAGGAGGCTTCCTTTTAGTATGTATTAGCTTACTGTTCTTATATCTACTAGGCCTCTGCTATCTAGGCTTTAACAAAGTTAATTGTTTTAGTAAACTTCTATACTATACTTACTACAGCTCTAGTAGGTTTCCTTATGTATTAGTGTAATAACTCTGCTATTAAGTCTAGGTCTATCTAGACTAGATCTATATTATAACTGTACTAGAGGAGGAAAGAGCTAAACCCTGTAGATATAGCTACCTGTCCTTTAATTACAATCTAGGCTATAGGCACCTAAGCAGACTAATTATCCTAGGCCTAGTTAATATAGGCCCTTAAGTAGGCTTCTACTACAGAGTTTATATATTTAGTGCTCTTGTCTATTTAGAGGTAAAAGGCTGTAGAAAGTCTCTATATAATTTTTAGCAGTTAATATATTATCTACTAGAAGTTACTAAGGAATTATATCTCTTAATTAGAGATAATTGCGTTAGGCAACTAGTAGTAGGCTACTATGTTAGATATAAATATACAAGTAACTATCTTTACTAATAAGTCTAGTAGAGGAACTAGAATAATGTTCTTAGAGAGTCTGTCTATAATAACTATAAGGTTATAGTTACTCTTACTCTTAGGTAGGTCTATTATAAAGTCTATAGAGATTTCCTTCTAAATTCTATTAGGCAAAGAGAGAAGTTTAAAGAGTCTCTACTTTAGTTCTCTTTATAGCTTTGTTCTTTTGTAGATATTACAGTTCTCTATATACTATTATAAGGTAGTTAATATCTCTAGCTGAAAGTAGGCTTAAGAGAGGATTGTATATATATTTCTCTGTCCTAGATAGCCTGTAATTAGAGAATAATAAGTATTGTTAATAATTCTAGTTCTAAGGGTATTAGAGTTTAGAACCTATACTCTTCTACAGTAACATAGTTAGTCTCTATTATCTATAGAGCACTTAGAGAGGGAAACTTTAAGGTTAAGCTGTATAGAAAACTTCTAGGCTTCTAAAGAGATAGAAGACTTAGCAAGCTAGTAAGTCTTATTATTCTTAGCAGCGTTTTTCTAAAGTGTTTTAAATTCTTTAATACTATTATATAGTTCTAAGTTCCTAACTAGAGGTATCTCCTTACGCGTTTGTTCTAGTTTCTTATAGTAGTCTTCTTATAGCTTTTTATTTAGAAAGGTTATAGAGAAGAGTTAGTCTGCTCTATATAGTTCTAAAAAGAAAACCTATATGTTATTAGCAGAGTTGTCTTCTAGGCTATTCTTTACTACTTATATAAATAGTTTTAACAGTTAAAACTGTCTAGTCTTAGTCTTTTTATCTCTTATAGATAGAGAGATGTTCTTCTCTTTCCTTAAAAGTGCGTCTGCTTAGTTATTAACCTTACTAGGCCTGTAGGCAAAGGTAAGGTTAAACTAGCTAAGAAGGCTTAACTACTAGATATGTCTTTTAGAAAGGAGTTAGGCCTTATAGAAGTACTCTAAGTTTTTATAATTAGTAATAACTGTAAATTCTTTTACTTATTTTAGCTCTATACTCTATTCTTAGAGGTATTTAACTACTACTAGTATTTTCTTATTATAAATAGTGTAGTTTACTTCTACTTTAGAGTTCTTAGCTAAGAAGTATCCTACTATATAGAGTACCTTGTCTTTTCTATATTAAGATAGTACTTCTTCTGTTGCCTATTCTAATGTGTTACACTCTAGTACTGTCTCTAGATCTAAGTTAAAGTTTATAAGTGCTAGTTCTCTAGTAAATACAGCTTTTATAGTATTATAGGTATGCTACTAGGGTTCCTTCTACTTAAAGATTATGTTCTTTCCTATTAAGTGTGTAAGAGGCTCTGCTATACTAGAAAACTAGTTAATAAACTATTAATAGAAGTTTGCAAACTCTAGAAAGCTCTAGATTCTCTTTGCTATCTTTAGAGGTTCTTATAACTTTATAGCAGCAACCTTTATAGAGTCTATCTAGATACTCTTACTAGCTTTAATAATAAATTCTAAATACTTAGTACTCTTAACAGAGAACTTGCTCTTTCCTATATTAAGCTGCAACTCTGCAGCTTCTAGCTTCTAGATAATTTCCTTAACCTTAGCCTTATGCTCTACTTAGGTGCTACTAGAGTAGATTAATACATTGTCTATATAGGTAGAGTACTATTTGTCTAAGTACTCTCTTAAGACCTAGTTAATATACTACTAGAATGTACTTAAGGCGTTAGCTAACTTAAATAGCATTACTAGCTACTTATAGAGTCTAAATCTTGTCTAGAAAGCTATCTTCTATTTATCCCTCTTAGCAATCCTAATCTTATAGAAGGCTTAGATAACATCTACCTTAGTAAACTATATTGCTTTTAAGATCTATAAGAGAGTTTTATAGATTAGAAGTAGTAGATACTAGTCCTTTTTAGTAATTGTATTTAGTGCTTAATAATTAACATAGAACTAGAGGCCTTTACTAGGTTTCTTAACAAACAGCACTAGAGCAGAAGTACTAGACTTACTAACTTAGATAAAGCCCTTATATAAGTAGCTAGTAAGTTATTATTAGAGTACTAGGAGCTTCTTATAGGACATATTATATAGTAGCCCTTATAGTACTATTATAGGTTTTCTGTCTTATTTAATTAGCTTAATAATATAATTTATATTAGGTCTATAGTAAAGTACTAGCTTATCTGCTTTCTTCTTTATAAATATTCTAAACTTATCTTTTAAGAACTCTAGGAGAAGGTCTTAAAGATCTGTTAGCTTCTTCTTCTTTAGGGCCTTCTAGATATCTGCTATTAATATAGTAAATAGTTCTATATTTTAGTCTATCCTAGACCTCTTTCTTAGCACCTAATACAGCTCTAGGCTAACAGGCTTAGGCAGTTAGTTAGAACAGGCGCTCTTTCTACTTCTAACTTACGTCTGTAAGAAGTAGATAAATAATAATTTCTTAGCTAGTGCTATAGTAACTTTGTTCTTATCTATTTATAGTCTTCTTAGGTAAAGTTGTACTCTCTTTCTCTATCTAATATATATGCCTAGAGAGTCTCTCTATAGCTATCTATATTAATCTTTATTCTTATAATATTAGTTACCTATATTACTTTCCTAGCTATGCTTAATACCTTACGTCTATATATAGAGGTATATTAGAAGTTATTTTATAATGCAAACTTAGAGGAGATTATACTATATATTAAACACCTAGTATTAATTAATATATATGCTACAGTGTTATCTTATACTATTATATATAGTAATATAGGCTTACTATCTAGCTACTACTAGTAGAACTTCTAGAACAGTTCTCTCCTCTTTATAACTTCTCTTTCTAACTTCTATTTACGCCTTTAAACAGGAGTTCCTAGTTTTCTAAACCTTTATTAGTTAAATTATTAGTTTTAGAAACCTTAGCAATTATACTTCTAACCTAGACCTTCTCTAGTCTCTTAGCTAGGGCTAGATTGTATCTACTTATATAGTGTCCCTTCTTTCTACATCTTAGACAGATGTTAGTAGTTCTCTGCTAGTTTATAACTTCCTAAGTCTGCTACTTTGCTTATAGTTATTTATTAGACTTAACCTTCCTAAAGTAGACTCTAGTAGGTTCTTAGTTTATACTATCTAGGTTTACTCTTTATATATATTGTCTAAAGGTGCTGCTTATTAGTACCTTAGACCTGCAGAGGTTAACCTCTACTGCTAAGACTCTAGCTATAAGGCTCTAGAAGTCCTAGTTATTTAGAATGTCTACTAACACTATCTTGTCCTAGAGGTCTAGTTAGAGTATAGATATATACCTAGTCTTAAGGTTCTTTATATTATTCTCCTTAGCAGCGTTATAGGCTAGCTAAATAAACTCTATATTAAAAGACTTAACACTCTAGTTACTCTTCTTTATAGTAATAGTCTAGAGTTTCTACTAAGAGTGTTTCTTAAATAGAAAGTCCTTATACTACTTATCTAGGAAGTTCTAGAACTAAGCAGTTATACCTATTAGGTTATAGTCCTTCTATAATAAGCTAACCTATATAGCCTATCCTTCTAGCCTGTTAAATATATAGGTAACTTCTAGGGCAGCTTCTTAGTCCCCTATAAACTTTAACTTATTCTTTATCTAGAACTTAAATATTCTATACGTATATTAGTTGCTGCTAAACTTACCTATATTAGGTAACTTTATAGCCTTACTTAGCTTATTATTAATTATTTATATAAAGGTAGAAGGTATTATACTCTAGGTTAGCACTCTTATAGATGCAACATAGGCTTAGACCTAGGCTTTAACTAGCGTTTATATAGTCTTACCTATATCTTTCTATTATAGTTCTAGGTTAGAGTCTATAGTAGAGTAGGCTTTAGCATTAGTAATAGTTACTGTAGCCTTAGGTAGAGTTGCCTATAATAGGTAGGTAGTTAGGCGTTCTAGTACGTAAGCTAGTAGCTCCTTCTACTATTCCTTAGGTACTAACAATATAGTAAGGTTCTAGAGTTTAGTTCTAATGTCTAATTAATTATTATTACTAGTGTATAGCTTAATACTGTACTCTTCTAGACGCCTAATAGTGTTGTTAAATAACTTATTTATTAGTTCTTGTTTAGTAATTAAATCTAATTGTAAGGAGCTAACCTCTAAGGGAATTTGCTAGTAAAATACAAGATAGATTTAATAGAGAATAACCTCTAGGACAGAGGTTGTAGAGTTTTTATAACTTTGTTTTAGATATATTAGCTCAGTAGCAGAGCTCTAGTCTATACTAAGAAGCGTAAGCTAGAGTAGTGCTAAGGCAGTGTACGCTAAGAAGCTAGTACCTAGGCCTAGCCTGTTACACGTAACGTACCTAACCTCTACCTAGGCTATACCTATTTGCTAGCCTATAAGTAGTCCTAGGTATGTAGTCCTAGGCGTTCTTGCTAAACTAGTAATAAGGCTAGAAAAACAGTAAAGAAAAAGTGTAAGAATGTGCTAGAATTAGAGTATAGCAGCTTCTTATACTAGGCTACTAAGGTATTATAAGAGTAATTGTTACAGTTTTAAAAGAAGAGTAAATTATTAAACTATATATAGAAGTTAGCCTTAAAGTAGAAAAGGTGTGTAAGTAGTATAGTGTTAATAGTAAGCTATATTAAGTAAAAATTAGTAAATACTCTAAAAAACAGGTAAGAAAAGAGAGAAATAAGCTACTAGAGTCTTAACCTAGACTACTGTCTTCTTAGTAGTAATAGTAGTATACCCTTTAAAGACTATAGCAGTAGAGAAATAAGCCTTAACCTTATTAACCTTAGCTTTATACTTAGACTACTTAGTCTTATAACTAGTAGTAGCTAAGTAAGCGTTAGGCTAAGATATAAGGTTAGTATAATATAGAAAATCCTTATACTTCTTAAAGTCTACCTAGATAGGCTTAATAATATTTAGAAGCTTTATAGAGTTACTTATACTAAACTATAAGAATATATAGTACTTATTTAAAGTCTCCTAAGTTTTATATAGAGCCTAGCAGATAATTAGCTAAAGAGGAGAATACTAAGAAATAAGATGTAAGAACTTACCTTATAGCAGTAACTATAGCTAAGAATATTATTAGCACAGCTAGTAAAGCAGCTACTAGCAGTAAAGGTGTAAACCTAGCTAGCTAATATATAGTTAATATAGACTTTAGAATCTTTAAAGCTACTAGCACGTTAAGTAAATAGAAACTACTTACTCTAAGCCTTAGTCTAGTTATTAGCTAGAGTATTATTAAAGGCTTTTTTAATCTTATAGTTCTTAAAGACAATATCTTCTATTATAAGCTTTACCTTTTTAGTTAAGTAAGTATTAGAAGAGGTAGGATCTGCAGAAACACTACTACAGGCCTAAGTAAAGTAAAAGAGTTAGTAAATAAGTAAACTATAGGTAAGAATAGAGTAACTTACCTACTTACCTTATACCTTCTTAACAGGGGAATATAAAGTAGTTAGAGACCTAGAAGGCGCTATTATTAAATAGAGTAGAGTAGGGCAGTTAAATAGTTAGAAGTAGTAGAGTTATAAGAAGAAGGTATACAGACTTAAAATATAGTATAACAAAGAATATAGAAAGTAGAAAGTAGATAATAAAGTTGTTTTAACTAAGGCACGTGTCAATAAATAAAGAATAAGTAGAGAAGTACTATAATAGGCTAGGCCTAGGTGCTAGCTTCTTAGTATATACTGCTTTAGTACTACTCTAGCTTATACTCTTTAGCATTAACTAGAGCTCTGCTATAGAGCTAATATATCTAAAATAGAGTTATAAAAACTCTGTAACCTCTACTCTAAAGGTTGTTTTCTATTAAATCTATCTTGTATTTTACTAGTAAATTCTCTTAGAGGTTAGCTCCTTACAGAGGCCTACTATTATATAAGAAAAACATTATAAGTATAAAAAGAAGCAATCTAGAAAGCTAATATATTTAAGAAGAAGTAAATAAAATAGCAGATAGAGAGCTATAAGAGAGTAGAGATAGCTACCTACGTATAGTAGGTAGGCCTAAGCTTCTAGGTAGCTAGTAAAAGAAGGCCTAAGGCTCTTAGTGCTAAGAAAAAGAAGAATAGAAGAAAGCTGCTAAGGTAAAAGGCACCTACTAGTAGGTTGTGCTATCTTATCTTAGCAAAATCCCTAACATTATAGCTAGATTTGTATAGTAGATAACTTTATAACTCTATAGTTATATTCTTCTTACTTACACAGTTTTCTTTCTTTAATATTTAATATATAATCTAAGTACATTGCCTGATTTATAAGGCTAAAGATCTTAATCTTGAACATGTTTACTAACTAATATTACAAGATTTTATCCTGTACTCGCTAAGTACATCTTTGTAATCTTCCGGTGTATACGCAGAGAACAATTCAGTCAACCATGACCTCTTTCGTCGATGACAGATACCGACGTCCTTGAGTAACATGTCAACATAGGGGATACTTTCGAATACTAAGTCTGGAAGACTCGCGCCGTAGCCACAAGGGTAGCGCCATTTACCCCACTGGGTGTGAGCCATGATGCCGTCTACAATGTCCTCTTGTGTCTCCGCTTGCCGTTCCAGTCGACCATCGAAAAAGGCGGTGATCCATAATCCTTGCGCATTGGCACATACAGAGGTACTCACTGAAGAGATCATACCGGCAAACGCAAAATTGCGCTTGGCGACCATGGTTGATGGGACCATGAACCGGTAGTAACGCAGTGGGTCGACAGCTGTTTTGGACTTGACCCTGGGGTGCAGAACAGGCTGAGTTTTCAATAGCGGAAACTGAGCCAAAACAATCGCATCGTACTCGAGATTGAGGTTCTCTTGCTCCTGTGCATCGGCAGCTAGATTGAGACCAGCCTTTCCCAGGCCTGAGAAGGTAACATTTGCCTCTTTTTTCCAACCCGTTGAGCAGATGACGGCGTCGGTGTCCAGCACTTTACCGTTTTCGAGGATCACTTGGCCGCGGGCAAGGCGTTCGACGTTCTCGATATGGACCCGGACTTTTCCATTGCGAACCATGTCGAAGAAGTTACTGCTGTAGTTGAGAATACTCAATCCACTACCCGTCCAAAAGATAGAGTTCCACGGCTTCAGCTTTTTCAGTTCGGGATGGTCGTCGTATTGGTTCTGCTGGAGTATGTCATGGCCGATTACTGCATGGAGCAGCACGGTTAGCATTCTTCTCTTGAACCGTTGTTTGCGTGTAGATTCCACTCACAACTCCAGAAACTTCTGACAATCCATTTGCCAACAGAGGTGCTCTCAAGAAAGCGGCGTGCAAATCCATAGCCATCCTCACTTCCCCATGGACAGGGGCTGAACCATGTCAGAATCCTCATATTGAAGATTGTGTCGGTCCGGTATCTCAGTGGAGTAACATGTCGGGGGGCGATCCAAACAGGGCCATTGCCGTTGGGCCTGACGATCAAATCTATTGTTGCGCCACCCTTCGCCATTTCATAGGCCACGTCATAAGCCGATTTCGCAGCTCCAATGACTACGACATGCTCAACACCTTTGACCTCCTCTGCGCGTCTACAGAAGTCTTTTGCGTGAAAGAGCGGTCTTCCAAAGCTTTCAGCGCCTTTGTAGCAAGGCATACTTGGAGTCGACGTCAATCCAGTCGCAAGGATGAGTTTTGTCGCAGATAGCTTTCTCTTTACCCCCAGCGTTTTTACTGTCAAAGTCCATCCAAGACTTGTCGACTCGATCGCATCGACGGTCGAGTTGAATTGAAGCCGCTCGTAGATCCTGTAGTGTTTTGAAAAGTCCGTCAAGTAACGATGAAGTACAGCTCCAGGAATATGGCTCATTGGCTGAACACCATATCTTTCTCCATCCATGGGGAAGTCGGGGAATTCATAGCTGCCGAGCATATTGTTCGATTTGAGTCCGGGATACAGCCGTTCTTTGGACCAGGTCCCTCCGACTGTGTTGTTCGAGTCTAACACAGTAATGCTCTGGTCCGGATGCGATAGTATATAGGCTCGAGCGGCTCCTAATCCATACCAACCTGGGCAGCGGCTCGTCAGTCAAACGACCATCAAGGGTGCAAATACTTGACTGGTGTCCGGCAGTATCCACATTACTTACCGGAACCGACAATTACGAGGTCGTAGGTCTCTGACATTGCCTTGTGCAAGCGACCACACAGATTTGGCACTGAAAGTCTAGATCGTAGGTCGATAGGTTATGGACCACAGCTGGTGGCGTGTACTTCAGGGGGCGGTTTAAATATGAAAAAAAGATCTGCCAAGGACTGGCTCTGTGCGGTACTCGTTTTACGGTATAGTGTTATGTGATGTAACAATAAGAACCCAATTGCTCACTTCAATAGAACGGAGGGGAAACTGGGGTGCTAGACCTGGCCGCGAGCATGGATCACCAAATACACTACTCTGCAGCCAGACGGACGAATCGCTTTTCATTTTTGATAAGACCCGCCCTTGCTGAACAGTTGAGATTACCACACAATCTGCTGCAATCGTCGACAGAAGCTCCTATTGAGTGCTGAGCGAGACTCATGGGTCAGCGAATTGCGCTATGAAGTAGATTGGATGTTGCTAGCCCTGCCTACAAACGGTAAGCCACATGCTTGTGCCAGGGCGGCGGCCAAAGACAACCCTGTGTGAGGAGCACCCTGGGGATCTAAGAGCAGGGTTGAGAAGAACCTTCGACTGCAGCTGCTACGAGACTCGCATGTTGCTGACTAAACACTGTCTAAGAAGTGAGCAGCACTATGGCTTGCGGCCTTGGACTCGACGAGTCAAGGCGGACTGATGATACCGTCAATGGTACCAGCATGGAGGCCTCCCGTGATTTGGATATCAGCAGCTGTAGTATGCCTCGATGCATCGCTCAACAGATACACGATAGCGCCTGTAAGATCGTTCTGAGTGCTTAGCCTCTGCAAAGGCGGTGCAAGCCACATCTGATCACCCTCTCGCTTGTCCTTTGACGCACGCACATTTCGAGTCATCTCAGAGTCGACAAACCCGGGCGAAATGGTATTGACTCGAATGCCATGCTTGGCGAGTTCCACCCCAAGCGCTTTGGAAAGCATCAGGATACCTCCTTTGGATGCATTGTACGCCGCCATTCTGTAGCCTGGAAGTCCGATGTGGGAGGATTGCGAAGCGATGAGGACAATACTGCCACCAGAGGCTCTTTGAATCATCTGCTTGACTACTAGCTGGATGATGAAGAATACCCCTCTTACCTAAACGCTGTCAGAGACGCAGTGCCGTACATGACATGAACAGGCCGAAGACTTGCATTAATTTCATGGATACGGGTGAAATCCTCCCAAGTTTGCTCAACAAACGGTTTGTCAATGGCTACGCCTGCTGCTGGAACGCATCCGTCGATGGTCCCAAGACTCTCCAAAGCGTTGGCAAAGCCGGCGTTGAGACTGTCCTGTTGCGTGAGGTCGGTCTGGTAGTAGAACGTCTTGACACCAAACTTGAGAGCCAAACTGTCGAATTCGCTAGTGGGACGTTGTTGGATGTCGAGCACAGCAACGTTGCCCCCCATCTCGCAGATGGCATGCGTTGCAGCGAAACCAATGCCCTGAGCACCGCCGGTGATGAGGTAGTTTCGGCCTCGTAGTTCATACATTGGTCGCACAGACTCAAGCTTGTCGGACATTGTGATTCGGCCAAGCGTAGAGGTGGCTATTGTCAAAGTCGGACTATTTTGAAAGAAGCGTCTCCAGGCGGAGAAGGGATGTTGAGGGCCTGTGAACTACTTACCAAGGTCAAGTACCACAGGGTCGCCCTGAATCTTCGAGGCTATCTTATTTTGCAAGCCGTGATGGATGCCACCTGAATCGGTAGGGGTGTGGGTCCATCCTTGCTGACACCTCGTTACATCCATTGTAGTTGTTGCTGAGAGGCAGACGAGCCAACATCAGACCACTTTGCTGCTGGCCACGTGGCTATCGGGGGTGCAGATGCATGAATCAGCGTGTGGCCAAGAAGTCGTTAAAGCCGCGGGAGATGTGCGATCCAAGCCAGAGAGAGACAGGGTTGTGGAGCCGAGCGGTAGATTGCCTGGTGTGCGTACCAATATGGATGGTGCTACTGCAGGTGCTGCAGCGGTGCAGGTAAAGGGAGACATGAGCAGTGTGAGGACGAGAGCAGGACCTGGGGCATGGGCATGGGCATGGGCATGGGCATTGGTGTGTCTGTGGGATGTGTGGACTGGGCAGGGGCGAGAGGGAAGGTGCCAGTGGGTGAGTGTGGCAGGTGTTTGTGGTTGCGACTTTGTCAGACCGGGGGATGGATGCTAGTATGAAACGCCGGTCAAAGCGTCCGGCTGGTACCGAGAGCGAAGCAGCTGTCGACTTTTGCCGTGGCCGTCCAGGGCTGATATGCGGCCGCCGTCTGGCCGTGGTGAAGGTTTGAAGGCTTGTATGGACTTCAGCCACTGCAGTTCCTGCCAGTGCAAGTGGGTTGGATGGTTAGTCAGATAGTCAGTCAGTCGGTCAGTTAGTCAGTCAATCAGTCTGTCAGTCTGTCAGTCAGTCTGTCAATCAGTCCGTTCGTCAGTCAGTCAGCACACGCCAGGGCAGCCAATCCCCACACGCCTACCTCCGCCCAGCTCCCCGGCAACGGCGCAGTGGTCAGGGGCACTTGAAGACGGCAGCGCGCGACGCTGAAACCCTGAGACCCGCGAAGCCTTTGGACGCGCCAGCCAAACGTCGACTCGTGGTAATCCCTCACCGATTAGAGACTAGACATTGTCGCATTCTGTGTTGGCGACGGCACACCCACACACTAGCCACCACTGCACAGCATCTACGACACACCCACACTAGCCACCACTGCACAGCATTCACTACACAGCACCCACACCCACGGCAACTGCTCGTGATGCCCGCGCGCCTACTCCCCCCTCGATAGCCTGCGCCCGACACGTCTGGTGCTATGGCGCGCTGGAGGCCGCTCCCGCGCATCGCTTTCGCAGTCTGCACCCACCCGTTCCAGCCCTCGTCGCCCGCCGACCTGCCCCTGGAGATTGGCGACGAGCTGTACATCATCGAGCAGGGCGGCCATGACGGCGCCTGGTTCCGCGGCTATTTGGTTGCGCCGCCCTCGCTGCTGGCCGGTCTGACGAGCGTCAAGGGCCAGACGCTCGAGGCCCGCGTCTTCTCCGGCATCTTCCCCCGCGTCTGCGTCGATGTGCGCGAAGTCTTGGGCGTGCCTTCGCCCAAGCCTGCCCTCGAGCCCGCCCAACAACACGCCCAACAATACGCCCTCGAGCCCACCCAACAACACGCCCAACCAACTCAGCTCTCCCACGACTGCCAACACGGCACCAACGGCGTCATCACCCCCACCGAGAGCTCGCGCGCAGCCTCTGGCGACGCCCTCCCCGCCCTGCCCCCGTCCACGGCCCGTCCCCTCTCGCTCTCGCGCCCCCGCTCCACCAGGAAGCGCACAGCCAGCCATGGCTCACTATGGACCTCGCACCAAGACCGTCTCCAGCAACTCACCCTGCCGCTCTCCCCCGTCTCGCCCACCTCGAACCCTCACGCCCCCCGTCCGCCTGCCCCCGTCCCCATGCTGAAGATTGGCGACGAGACGCCCACGTCCTCTCATGAGCCGCTCGTCGACGAGATAGCCTCGTGCCTGCGCGAATGGCACGCAACAAAGGTCCACGACCTTCTGCTTGCCCGCAAGTACACGCTGCTCGACAACATGTCTTCCCTCGTCAACCGACTCGACACGGCCCGCCGTCAGCTGCTGCACAAGGTCCTCACCGCGAGCGAGTTGGAAAAGGTGCGTGAGGCCACCGTCTGGGACCTCGTCGCAGGGAACAAACTGCTTTGTGGAGATGTCATTGTGCGCAACCCCTCGCAGCGTGGTCGCATCTTGACCGGAGACGACTCAGCCATCGAGACCACCAAGCTGCAGTCCATCATGAGCTTGCTCAAAAGTCGCCCCATGTCGCAGCCTGACGAACACAACCTGCATCACCTGTTTGTGAGCCTGCGCCGTGTTGCAGGCGATGTTGTCCCTGGCGCTGCTCAGGTGAGCATGCACCTCTGCTGGAAGTCACCGGGCATGCCACCTCAGCCGCTCTCCGAAGCCTTCTTCTTCGACCTAACCGCTCGCGACGGCTCCTCGGTCTCATTGGCCGGTGACAAGCTGCGCTCGCTGATTGTAGGCCTCGGATCTACCGATGTGGGCGAGGGCGCAGGTTCTGGGTCGAGCATACATCTTGTCTTCAAGCTGATGACCAACGAACCGATTCGAAACCCCCTCACCCAGGACAAGTTTGGCGCTGCAAAAGACGGTGCAACCAGCAACGGAACGGGGGTACAGCCCTCACAGCAGGGCAGTATCAAAGGGGGGAGACGAAGCGCCATGTTCGGCACCAGAAGGAAGGACTCCTCCACTACCCCGTCTCGAACCACCTCCGCCACCACCACCGCTACGTCCACAATGACCAGCTCTGCCGAAGGACGACACGCGAGTCATGATCTACAGAGATCACATACGTCCGAAGGTCGACCCGCTTCAGCGGCCACCAAGAACAGAACGCCTTCAAGGGACCAGAAGACGTTAAAAAGAGTGGTAGCAGTCGGCGCTTTGCGAGTAAACCAAATCATGCAAAACGCGTCAGAGGTGGATCAAACCGTCACCTTGTGGTCTATCACCGGCTCGTCTGACATACCAGAAGACGACGTTGGGTGGGACGAAATCCTGACCGAACTATATCCAAGCGCAAGTGGAAAGTACAGCCGCAACGGCCCTATAAGCAGCCTCACCGTCCACCTGAAGGCTTTCATCCATCCAGATGCCGAAGGTCTGATCGAAAAGACGCCCACGATGCTTCACAACATCAAGCAGACCCGGAAAATTGGTTTCTCAGGCGCTCCCACCAAGCCACGCAGCGACATATACGTGACGCTTGTGGAACCTTTCCTCCCCAAGAATGCCTTTCTGGCCCACCCCAAGACGGGTACAATGCCTCTTGTGCAATCGTCCCCAATGGGTAGCTTGCAGCTGACCATTGAAGTTCGCAAAAGCTCGGGAGAAAGGATCGATGGCTGCATCTATCCTTCCACTAACAGTGCGGGGCATACTGCATGGCGCACGACGGCAGTAGAGAGAGGAGAGGGATGGAACGCCACAATTCGCCTTGCCATCGATCCACAAGACGTACCTGGATCTCACTTAGTCATGAGCGTGGCAGACGCGCCTGGTTTCCCCTTTGCATTGTGCTGGATGCCACTCTGGAACCACGATGCTTTTGTTCGAGACGGAGACCACGCTCTATCTCTCTACCGCTACGATGAGTACACTTCAGGCATGATCGCTGGTAAAGGAGCCTATTTAGGGCTGCCCTGGAGCGCGAAGAAAAAGGACGAGCACGTCATGGGAGGGCCCATGGCTGCCGTTCACGTCAAGACATTCCTTTGCAGTACAAAATACTCCCAGGATCCCACGATTCTTGGCCTCATCAGGTGGCAGGAGCAACCGCCGGGCGAGCTGGTTGGTTTGCTTCGACGCTTCAACTTTGTGCCAGAAATCGAGATCGTAAAGCTGCTCAGCGAGGTGTTCGACGCGCTGTTCGCCATCCAGAGTCATTATGCTGGAAGCGATGAGTACGAAGACTTGATCTTCAACGCCGTTGTTATCGTCTTGGGTATAGTCCATGACCGTCGCTTCAATCTGGAGCCATTGGTGGATCAATATGCGAGGACAAAGGTGTTCCATTCGCTCGTCACGTCCTGTCTGACACAGAGCTTTGGTAGGCTTCTGGCTAAGCCTACAGAGTCGGAGAGCTCGCGCCGATTACGCGCAACCTTCAAGGTCGGCAACCTTGTGACGAAGTTCCTCGTCAACGCAAGAGAGAAACAAAGAGTCAAGGAAGAGAGCATCGGCATCAAGGACCGTACTCAGTTCAACAAGGAACTCAAAAGCCTTTTTGCCTCTCTTGAGCAGTTGATGAAGAACCCTTCCCCAGTACTCATTGGCACCAAAACACTGCTGGTACAGAATTTTCACTCTTGGCTACCCGAATTGGAGGGGTGTTTGTCGTCCCTGGAGATCTTCAAGCTGGCAGATAGCTTCATTGAGGCTTGTGCCGATGTACAAGGCAAGCTTGTGCTGTACAAATTGTTGTTGATTCATCACATCTCCGGTCTTCCCATCTTCCGTGCCCCGGACACTCGCAAGATTCTTCTCAAAAAGACTGTCGCATGGCTTGCACCCTACTGGGGCCAAGTAGAAAATGTCACGGATCAATGGAAGGATCAAGTGCGCCTTTGCTGCTCGGTCGTAGCGTCGCAAGTTGAGGAGCTGGGCCAGGAGGCGTGTGACTACATGCCTAAGCTGGTACACTCGTACCGAGCAATACAGGCGACCCCTCGCCCGATCAAAAACAGTCTCTCGCTCTTGTTCCCGACCACGTATCCGTTCCAGTCTCGACCCACGACCACAGAGGCCACCTTTGATGAAGCACTCGTTGAGATATCTGCTGTCCTCGCTGCCATGTCCAGTCTGCCCACAATGCTGCACCTCGACTGGCAAAAGGAAGAAACTGCAGACTTTCTCTTCTCCGTACTTCAAGTCTACATCTCGATTCTAGACTGTGAAGCATTCCCTAGCTCCTGGTTAAGCGTGCACATCTATCATCACAAAGCTACTATGCGAATGCTCACAAAGCTTTTCAGCATCCTTACCGAATCATTCCTTCCCTTGCCCGATGAGGCGGACCAATTCAACACTGATCTCTGGCGAGCCTTCTTTGATGCACTTTTGAAGCTTGTCGGCAGCGATGCTCTTGCTCTAGAAACCTTTCCGGAACAAAAGAGGAGGGCTGTATGGAAGATTGCTGGAGATGTCCGCGAACATGGCGCAGAATTACTCCAGCGCAGCTGGGAAGCGATAGGATGGGAAAGCAGTGTGGAGGATAAGAATCAGTATGGCCTCGGGAGAATGGGAGGCTTCCAGGTGCAATACGTGCCCGGTCTGGTCGCGCCGATCGTGGAGCTGTGTCTCAGTGTTCACGAAGGGTTACGCAGCGTCGCGATTGAGGTCTTGCAGGCCATGATTGTAAGCGAGTGGACTCTGAGTGAAGATCTATCGATCATTCAAGCGGAGATGATCGATTGTCTCGATCACTTGTTCAAGACAAAGCACCTCACAGAGTCAGTTCTACAAAAGCACTTTATCCAAGAGCTGGTAGAGCTGTTCGAGCCTCTCGCTCAAGACCCGGAGGAGCCACTTCTTGCTGCGCTGAAGGGTTTGATCGCAACAATCGACGACTTGCTGGATCTCCTTGTCGCTGTACACAGCACTGAGGCAACCGGCGAAATCTTCCAGATCATGGATACCCTACACCTCATGGAATTCCTCAAGGACATGCAGAAAGAGGATATGTATATTCGTTACGTTCACCAGCTGGTTGACCTGCAAGTGGAGGCGCACAACTTCACCGAAGCAGGCCTCGCTCTCCGCCTTCATGCCGAGCTTTACGAATGGGACCCTAATCTTACTGTAGATCCACTACCAGAGCCCAGCATGCCACCTCAATCCTCGTTCGAGCGAAAAGAACAGCTGTACTTCCAGATGATTGAATATTACGAAACTGGTCAATCGTGGGACAACGCCCTTAGTTCATACGCAGAGCTAGCTTGGCAATATGAGCACAATGTCTTTGACTTTGTCAAGCTCGCCAGGACACAACATGCTGTTGCAAGGATCTATGAAAGCATAGCAAAGGGCGAGCGCTTCAATCCACGCTACTTCCGGGTCGTCTACAAGGGTCTTGGCTTCCCAGTAGGGCTACGCGACAAACAGTTCATCTTCGAAGGCTCTGCAAATGATCGTCTCGCTTCGTTCACTGATCGTATGCAGCAGCAACATCCCTCAGCGCAGATATTGAATCCGGGCGTTGAGCAAGACGTCGAAGGCCAATACTTACAGATTTATCCTGTCAGTCCGCAGAAGGATCTCACACATCCGATTTATCAGCGAGCCAAGGTATCGCAGTCTGTGCGAGACTATCATCTTCTTTCACGACCATTACACTTCACATCTGCATCCCGACGATTGGCATCTCGCACTACGTCTGAAGACAACACTGTAGAGAAAACTGTCTACACTACCGCAGAAGCGTTCCCCACGATATTGCGACGCAGCGAGATTGTCGCAGTTGGTACCGTCACCCTTACCTCTCTGCAAACAGCCATCGAGCGGACATGGCGTAAGACGGTTGAGCTTGCTGCCATAGAGAAAAAGGTTGCAGATGGTGACGACACTGCATTCAATACACTGACCCAAGAGCTCATGTATGCTGTCGACACGAACATTGACGGTTGCGTTGCCAACTACCATGACCTGCTACCAAACTCACGGCGCTCAATGGAAGAAGACGTTGAGGATGTTGGCTCTCGTAATGGAGTCGACCCAACGAACCCTTTGGAGAACGCACTGAGGGTGAGCTTGATCGACTATGTATTGGTGATACGGCGATGCTTGGCAATGTATACTCGGCCTGCGCAGCAAGCCACCAAGTCGGATCTCACGCAGCGTACGCTCAACTTCTTCTCTTCAAGCTACAACTGACTGATTGATTCAGGCTTTGATGCGTCATTCCATCGAGAACTAGCAGCCCTGGCACCGCCTAACGCACACCCGCAAACCCGCTCACCGACAGGCTCATGGCTCGCAACAGCTACCTCGCGATCTCGGGTAGCTAGTCCGGTGCCCGATGACCAGCAAATCAACGGCGCACGAGTCACGTCGCCCGCTCCCGATGGCCGACCCACCCGTCAAGACAAAAAGAAAATGAGTCTCGCTTTCCTGACCAAAGGCGTGATCACAGGAGAACCACAGTCGGACAAGGAGAATAGAAGGGAAGATGTGACAGCATTGGCTCATTCAGCAGACGACTCGGAATCATCAACGACATCAACACATAGTCGCAGCCGCAGTAAAGACACCAACCGAACACGGCTTTCACTAAGCTTCCTGCGCCCCTCGTCGCCGCTCGAAGCGCTTCCCAATTTTGCCAGTAGTGAGAACGTGAGCGGGATGAGTCGAGCAGCGAGTCAAAAGTCGCGCCCAGACACAAGCAAGAGTGGGAAGAGTGGTGATGGGACAGCAAAGAAGGGGAGTGTAAAGAAGAGACTTAGCTTCATGAGTATCAGTAAGAAGAGTAGTAAGAGCAGTGTCAGGGGGAGGGGAAGGGTTGACGACATGCTCGTTGAGGAGTGAAGCGCAGCCGTGCCTCATGTATATTCTGTCGAGTTTGCGCCCCTTTGCAGAGGTGTAAGCCTCGGCATGGGGGTGGTTTTGGATTTTGGTCGAATTTCTTGTAATATATGCTGTGGATTCACCTGTGTGGTGGTGGTGGTCAGGCCTCGTACGAGTACAGTTGGCATTGGGGTTTTTTCCTTGTTTATACCCTAGTCGTTTGGCCAGTTAGAGTGGCCCTTTGTAGATTAAGTATTGTGGTGGACCATGTGTTTCCCCAGGGCTCACAGCGGGTTCTCCTACCACGTGTCGGTGATGAGAAGCAGTGTAGGTGTGTAATTGAGTGATGGGAAGGCCAGCCATGTTCCTCGTCGCAGCCAATCAAGAGGGAGCACGGTCAACCAATCAGGAGAGAGGGCGGTCAGGCCTGGCAGAGCGAGCGACCCACCGTTATCGATTGGGAAATTTCGCTCTCCGCGCCATTATTTTTGTTCGGTGGATTCGGTGCAGCATCGCAGGCCGCCTCTCGACCACGACAGCCTTCACAATGTCGCTCGAGGAGAGACTGACCAAGATCCGGACAAGTCCGAAGCTGCAGAGCGTGCAGCAGGTGCGTGCAACCTCGTGACCCGCAAACCTGCGACATACTGACCGGTGCAGTCCCAGGTGGTGCTTTCGGCCATTGAAGACACACTCCGCCAGCAAAAGGCAGACTTCAGCCCGACGGCGTACTTTGCCGCGCTGCTGTCGCTGCTCGGCCGCCAGATCAGCGACCAGGGTCTTGCTAACAAGGACACGGCGACGGCCGTAGTCTACCTGCTCGATCTCGTCACCCCACACGTCTCCGCCCCGCTGCTGCGCTCCAAGTTCACCGAGATCATCACGAGCCTCGCACCCGCCCTCACCCACCCAGACGCCGATGCCCCGTTCCTGCGATCGTCGATAGGATGTCTCGAGTCGCTGCTCGTCGTGCAGGATGCACACGCCTGGGAGCTCCCGCAGACGCACATCAGCCCCCGCAGGGCCGTGGCTGGCTTGCTGCAGATTTCTGTCGACCCCCGGCCAAAGGTCAGGAAGCGGGCCCAGGAAGCTCTCGCCAAAGTGCTCGCCAGCCCACCGCCCAGCCCCTCGCTGGACCACCCGGCTGCCGACATGTGCGCTGAGACTGCGCTGAAGGTCCTGAACGACATTGCTACCCTGGCAGCCAAGGCGAAGAAGTCAAAGGCCGGCAAGAACGCCGACAACAAGGACCCCGACCTCATCCACGCACTGCAGCTCATCAAGACCATCGCCACGGCGTCTGGCGGCTGGCCAAGCCGCAAGATGGACGTGCTTTGCGAGCTGCTCCTCAACATCTCTCGCTCAACCAACGAGTTCTTGACCATGGCCGCTTTTGAGATTTTCGAAGTCATCTTTGCCGGCATGGCCTCGGACGAGGTTGCCTCTGCAAAACTGCCTCGCTTGTTAGAAGTCATCTCCGAACTCCAGCCCTCAAAGAACGACTCGCAACTGCTTCCACCCTGGATCGCTGTCATCTCGCGAGGATACGAAGTTGCTGCACACATCGAGCCAGAGGACACATTTACGAAGCTGCCAGAGCTTTTCACAATGGTGTCTGAGTTTCTGATCTCGTCCTCGCACAACATTCGAATTTCTGCTTCCGAATGCCTGATCTCCTTTTTGGTCAACGTTATTCCTGACAGTGTCATCCTGGAGCCATCTGTATACGACGAGAAGACTCTGGAGAAGATTGCCAAGGTTGCACAGAACTTGTTGAGCGTCAAGTTCCAGGCTGCTTGGATGGAGGTATTCAGCATGTTGTCAGCCATGTTCGAGACTTTGAGATGGCGTTCAGATCCCATCCTGAGACCAGTCTTGCGGGTCGTTGGAGACCTGAGAAGCAACGAAAGTTTCTCGGGGAAAAAGGAGGCAGACGCAGTCATCTCGAGGGCCATCGCTGCCATGGGTCCAGATGCTGTGCTTGATGTCCTTCCCTTGAACCTTCCGCGACCGCCACCTGGGCAGACTGGCCGAGTCTGGATGCTACCTCTCCTCCGCGATGCCGTACACAACACCAAGCTTGCGCACTTCCGGACTGTGATGGTACCACTCAGCGAGCAACTCTTCCAGAGGGTCATCGATCACGGGCAGAGGGAAAAGACTATGGAGATCAAAGTTTTCGAGACCGTTGTCCAGCAAATTTGGTCCATTCTCCCCGGTTACTGCGACCTACCTTTGGACCTGATGGAAGCGTTCGACCAATCCTTCTGTGAGATGCTGGCAAATCTTCTTTACAGCCAGGCCGAGCTACGCACCGATGTCTGCAAAGCAATGTTGAACCTTGTCGACAGCAACAAGGCAATCGTGGAACTAGGGGGCGCTGAAGATCTCGTCAAGCAGCTCCGAGTCTCGAAGAGTGACGCGCAAAAGAATCTTGAGCACCTTGCAAGCTCTGCGAGCAATATGCTTGCAGTCTTGTTCAATGTGTACAGTCAGACGCTGCCACAATACCGCGGTACCATTCTCCGAACCATCAACGCTTTCCTCAGCATCATTCCTGAAAAGGAGCTTATCGAGACCTTTGAGCGTGTAGCTTCGAACCTCGAGCAAGCTATTCCCGAGGCAGGCCCACAGACGCAGGCCGACAAGCAGAAGCAGGGCAAGGGTGCGAACAAGATGCCACCAATGAGCCACACACTCATGGACCTAATCATCACAATCGCCCTATACCTCCCGCGTGACAGCTACGGCTCGTTGTTCCGCATGGCAGAGATCATGATCAACAAGGACGATGACCCGCAGCTGCAAAAAAAAGCCTACAAGTTGATTCCACGGTTGTCGGAGTCTGAGATTGGCAAGGCAGCGCTCCAAGCACGTAACGGAGAGTTGCAGCAACTGCTGCTGCAAAGTGCAGATAAAGTTACAGGGCCCGCACGCCGCGATCGACTGCTCGCCACATCGCAAGTCATTGAGTTCTTGCCGCAAAGCGATCTCCACTTCATTCCTTCTGTCCTTTCTGAAGTTGTCATATCCGCCAAGGAGACTAACGAGAAAGCGCGTGAGGCTGCGTACAACCTGCTTGTAGCTATGGGCGAGAAGATGGCTGAGGGTGGGCAGGTTGTACAGACCAAGGTCCCCAACATGCCCGCAGATGCGCCTACTGTCGAGGCGTCTTTGGAGGAATACTTCACCATGGTTTCAGCCGGTCTGGCCGCTTCAACGCCTCACATGATTTCTGCGTCCATCACAGCTGTCACCCGCATATTGTACCAGTTCCATGCCAGGATATCGGACGAGACAATCACGAATCTGCTTGAGCTGATGGACATTTTTCTTCAGAATCCGAACAGGGAAATCGTTCAGAGCGTCCTTGGCTTCGTCAAAGTCGAGGTCATCACACTCCCCGAGTCTCTTGTTCGTCCGCGTCTCAACAATTTATTGAAAAACCTAATGGTGTGGAGTCACGAGCACAAGGCCCATTTTAAAGCAAAGGTCAAGCACATTGTCGAGCGTCTGGTCCGTAAATTCGGCGCCGAAGATGTCGAACGTGCTTGCCCGCCCGAGGATCGCAAGCTTATCGTCAATATTCGAAAGACACGTGAGCAGCGCAAAAAGAAGAAGCAGCAAGCTGAGGAGGACGGCGAGGCACCTGCGGAGAAGCCCAAGGGCAAGTTTGAAAGCGAATACGACCAGGCCGTCTACGGCAGTGATAGCGAAGAGAGCGAAGAGGGTGACTCGGAAGACGAGTTTGTCAAGAATCAGAGCAAACAGCGAGCTGGCAGGGCAAAGACCGGACAAACTTATATTGTCGAAGATGAGGACGAGCCTCTCGATCTGCTGTCGAAGAAGGCTCTTGGAAACATCTCGTCTACAAAACCTCTGCGCCAACGCCAGCAACCACAGAAGAGGACTGCCGCGCGCACCAACGAAGATGGCAAACTCGTCCTCGGCGACTCCGATGACGAAGGTGGCATCAAGTTCAAGAAAGCAAGCAAGAACGACGATGTTGACATGGACCTGGATCTAGACGAAGACAACACGACGCTCGAAGCCGGTATCAATGCTTACGTTGACGCAATTCGCGGACGTGACGCCGCACAACGCGGTCAACGCAACAAGATCAAGTTTAGTAATAAGAGGACTAAAGACGATGACGACATGGACATGGAGGACGATGGCGCCGACGCGCAAGAGGCCAGAAGAGCGAAATCTGGCTCAGGCATGGGCCGTGGTGGCATGAAGACTCAGCGTAAGGGACTTGGTGCTGAAAAGCAAAGGGGTCCGAGCGGTGGTAGGGTCGAAAAGGGGAGAAGTCCAAGAGGGAGGGGTGGCTTTGGCAGAGGCGGTAGGGGAGGCGGCAGGAGGTAGCAAGGTCAACATAAGTGCGAGAGGCACAACCTTTGTTGAATGTTTTGCATCTTAGATACCATTAAGAGGCGTTCAAAATTGTTTGAACTCAACTTTTCCATCTCTGATGTGTTGCAGATCGTTTCGGACCCAACCTCGCGGTTTGTAGTCCACTTATCCCCACTTCGGGCCTCCCGCGCTACCGCTACGTTCGTACATGACCTTCGTACATGTTTTTAGGAACCCACACCCTGGTCTGCGGCTACGCCAAACGGCAGTCTTGCTGATGTACCACGTACACCGACTGTATTTCTGAAGAATAGACCACAAATCTCACCACACCACGGACGTCTCACAAGATGGTGTCGCTTCGAGTGCCGTACAAGGTAGTCGACAATGTCGAGGTTCCCACGGACATCTACCTGCCAGTAGCAGACGACGCTGCGCACAAACCTGCACCTGTCTTGATCATGTAAGTAAATCAAGGAAATGGGGGGTGCAGCTCTCTTAACGACCAGATAGGATCCATGGCGGTGCGTTCATGCTTGGTCACGCAGGCATCAACAACAAAGACCAGATTCAAGATTGCGTGGAACGAGGATGGATCGTGCTTGCAATAGAGCACCGCCTGTGTCCTGGTGTGAATGTTCTCGACGGCCCCATGGCTGATGTACGTGACGTGTTCGACTGGGCACAGAATGGCGGCCTTGCGAGAGCTTTGAAAGAGAATGGGAGTCTTGCCGTAGTTGACGCGCAGAGAATCATGGTCATGGGAACGAGTTCCGGTGGGCATCTGGCACTGTCAACGGTACGTTATTACCGTCTTCGTTCCTTTACTTTGACTGATGACAGAAAGGCTTGGAATGCACCCAACCCTCCTCTGGCGATCCTGGATTTTTATGGCGCCAAATGCTTCTCAGACCCCTTCTGGACCAAGCCTATGCCCGACATGCCCAAGAGCTTCTATGAACCTCTCTCAGAAGAAGACATCACAGCAGTGCACGACGAGAAGGCGGTGTTTATCGGCGGCATGTCATTGGAGGGTCAGGCATCTGATCCAAATCACCCCAACCCCAAACAACGACAAGGATTTGCTATGCATCAGATTGCAACAGGAAGAGTCATCAACGCTATATGGCCTGCTTACCCCAATGACCTTCAGAAGATCGATCCAATCCTGAATGTGAGCAAGCAATGGCCACCCACGGCTATTGTGCATGGCACGGCTGATACGACAATCCCTATGCGATTGAGCAAGGCGTTTGAACAGAAGTTGAAAAGCCAGGGTGTGAAGACGCGGTTCTTTGAGGTAGAAGGGGAGCCTCATACCTTTGTTGGGAAGATGAAGAAGGGAAGCAAGACGTGGGATATACAGAGGAAGGGATTTGATTGGCTGGAAGAGCGGTTGAGAGAATCGTACAAGTCGTAAGCCATGGGAATCCAACTTGCGTACGGCTGCAACGGACCAACATTAGCAGCATTGAAATAGCTTCAGGCTAGCAACGGCATTATCGTGTGAGCGAACAGTAAGCCCTTCACTGATGTAGGGAGTATTCATTCGTTGTACAATGCATCCGGATCGAGGTACTTACCTAGGTGGACGGTGGACACTCTGGTGCCCCACCTCCCCAACACGAACGCGAGAGCCGTCTTGGGATGCTAGCGCCAGGTGGAGTCAACTGCGTCAATTTCGAAACGAACTAGTCCATGCAAAGTGGCATACCTAAACGTCGTCCAGAGTGAGCATCGTTGAAGTTTCATAAACACCACCGCACTCACAATTGGTGATGCCTGCCTCAAATAAATCCACAGAGGTGATGATAAGAGTTGATGGCCGTGAGGATGCGAGTAGGAATCTTGAAGAGGTTGTGCGTTGGAGGTCTAGACAAGCGCTCGATGTGCCATGCTTAGATTCTGGGGAGGCGCGGGGTAATTCTATGCGCAATCCGTCGGCCACGAGCAGAGCGCCATCATCTTAGCCGCAGTTGGTCTAGAGAGGCGGTTTCGAACCTACTGCTGAGTAAAGCGTGACCGGAAGATGTGGAGGGCGGGATGGCTTCGTACAATTCGTACATGAGTAACTCCCGGCTTGCATACTTATTGACCCAAACCATCAGTGCCTCACTCACCAGCTGTATCTTTGAGCAATACCACTCTGACTTCATTCAACCAAAAAAGAACGACCACCTGTAATAGTCTGGCCCTCGTGTTGACTGCTACGAAGCTTTTGTGGACCTTACTCCATTCATCATCCAAAAAATCGAGCCTCGAAGCTCCCAAGCACTATAATGACCACCACCGCTACAACGACGGATTCCACTAAGATGGCCGTCGCACAGTCTTCAAGCATGCCACGTGTGCAGCAGCCTCTTGGCAAGCCCTCTCCTTATATCATCCCTGCCTACGAAGGGGAGACCATCACGATTCCCGGCACAAAGTCTACGGTCCGCATTCTCGCCTCTGCCAAAGAGACAGAAGGCCTCATGTCCGTCTTCGGCATGGATGGTGCCGTCGCCGATGCCCCAGGTTTCCATTACCATAACCTTGCGCACGACGTCTTCATGTGCACAAAAGGCCATATGAAGGTCTGGGCCGGCGACCGCTGCAAGATTCTTGGACCGGGCGACTTCTGCTACGTTCCGCCTACAGTCGTACATCAGCCGCAGCTGTTGGACGACGGGATCAATGAAACAGTCGGACTGGTGACACCGGGGCAGTGGGTAGACTTCTTCCGGTTTGTGTCGGAAAAGTACGATGGCGTTGTCGCCGATGAGTTCGATACCCGGGATCCGAGAGACACGTTTGGGCCCAAATTCCGCGAGATCAAGGAAAACTACGACGTCGTCTTTCAACGCGAGTTCCAGGGCGCTGAGGTTTCTGAGTGGTCCAAGGAAGATTCCGTGCTGCCTGATGAGGCAGGCAAAGAGTACTACCTGAAGGCCAACACCGGGCCCTGTCATCTGCTGGAAGGCGTGTTATCAAGGCCGTTCATTACAACAAAGCAGAGCAAAGCGGCGACGGGAAACTTTGCTATTACGAGTATTGAGTCGAGTAATCGATTGAACAACACAGTTCTCAGTAAACCATTCGTATTTAAGAAGACACATCAGGTGTACCACGTGCTGGACGGAGCTATCAAGATCACAGTAGATGGCAGCGTAAATCTCGTCCGCGCAGGAGAGACAGCCTTCATCCCAGCAGGCACCGAGGCCGCAATCGAGTTCGTTGACAGGTATGTCCGCTTCTGGGCATACTCGAGCGGTGACGGTCTTGAGTCGCTAATCGCCGATGCTGGTGGAAAGTTTGAGGGAACCATGGTACCTGACCAGAGCAGGGATCTTGACATCGAGGCCCTAAAGAAGGCAGCGGAGAAGTACAACGTTAAGATCTCATCGTAACAGACGAATACATAGCAATACTCATTCATGATACACATGGCAGGTTCCCGTCCTGCAGATACCAACAACAAGCAACCTATGATCACGTTGAATCTTCCCCACTTTCTGATCAAGTCGTGCGTACTCGATTTGTCTTGACATGCTGTGGCTCTGCGTGATGAATCCGCATTCGTACTACCCATAAGGATTTGGGTGTATGGAGCAAGCCCGAAGCACCGTACAGATCTCGTTTCTGATAAGATACTAACCGTGAAGCAGTGCACCCAAGTGTGAGCATAGTGTAGTAAGCGAGTGCTGCAAAGTCAACAGCAGAAGTCATGGTGAGTGGGACAACTAGGGTCATGTCGTAATTTAAAAGTATCTTCCACTGCGTAGCAGCGGTGTAGGAAGGCGAATGGAGAATTGCAGGTAACATGATGACGGTTGTGCTAAGATTGTTGCCTGACGATGCTGACAAGAAAGAACTGTTGCTGGGGGCCCACTGACCAGTTACAAGTGCAATAGCAAGAACGCCATACGTCTGGAGGATTGGTTGGCCTCCAGTTCTTTTTGTGAGCCGAGAAGACATTGGTGAATCAACAGCGATGTTTGTTGGGTCAGGGTTGTATCAAGATCGTGCTCAGGCGTTGTGGATTCTAGCTTCCGTTGTGCATCAAAACATGCGCAGCTGGACTTTTATGTTCAGCCGCGACCAACGCAGGCGTTACCGGCGAAGGACAAGCCTCGGTCGTTGATCAGCAAACGACAAATGAACATCGCTAGTCCCTTCACTCGGTAAGCACAGTGAATGCTGGTGGATGACCGTTTTTCTAGTACCAAGACTTATGTGGCGCTGATTATTCCACGCTTTCATTGCGTCGCAAATCGCCTCCCCTCGCCATCAATTTCACCTTCTCCTCGTCATTTACCAGCTTCTCTGCAAGCACACCCTCGTCGCCGCTGCCAGCCTGGATTCCAGCGCATTTCAGGATGAACCCCCCAATTAGCTGCTCAGCCTCAAGCGAGTTCTTCGTTAGAGCGTGGTCGTCGTTGGGGAACAAATGAAGATGCCGGTCGCCCTTCGATCCATACCGCTCATACAAGCTCTCTGAACAACTCTTGCTTAGTGTTCGGTCACCTGTGCCATGTAACAACAGAAGTGGTTTCGGACTCAATGTGAGGATGCCTTCAGTCTCCGCAGTCTGACTGGCGACAGTTGCACATCCTACGATACGTGGGTCTGAACCGCCGATAGTGAAGACTGGTGCTCCGCCAAACGACCAGCCGACCAGGACGAAATTATTGATCCCGTACCTCGATTCCAGTTCGTCCATTGCAGAGAGAACATCGCTTACGCAATACTTGCTCCGGGCCGGATACCTGTAGTCCAGGCGTAACGCTGGGACTGGTTGTACGAGAGAAGCCAGCTTGTCTGCCAAGGAGAGGTACATTGAGGATGGGCCTACGATACCGCCGCCTGCACCGGAGAGTAAGATGGCAGCAGTCCTGGACGATGGTGTCGCCGAGGCCGTTGGCGGTAAGTGTAGAAAGCCAGGGACAGCTCCGTCTGGTCCATCCTCGACTCTAATCGTCATGGGCTTGACGATGCACGGTTTGTTTGACTGAGGCGCGTGAGAGAGACCAAGGTAGTCATCGAGCCGAGCTGGCTTCGCAGGCGTAGGAGGACAGGAAGTCGAGGAAAGATACGTGCGTGGTGCCGACATTGTTGCGGTCTTGATCAGGGTGCCGACGTGACGCCAGAGCGGTTTCATGGGAGGCATGGGGTGTGGTATCGTTGGCTGTTGATATGTTGTCCAGCTCTTTGCCACTTGATCCGTCAACATGATGTCAGTACGAAAGAAGTATGGCGAGCAGCGAAGGGAAGGTCGATGATGTGAATGGCAGCTGTGTTTAGGGTTGGGATTCGTCTTTTTGGTAGCCCATGGCAACTCTCCACCAGGTCCCTACTCCAAAGCTTTCCATGTGCGCGCCAAACTCCTTCACGGTGTCGGCCTCTTCCAGCTTGCCATAAGGCACGCTGCTGTTGTTGGCGTGACCCTGACCCTCGAGGTACTTCTCTGCAGGCTTCTTCAGCAGTCGAAAGTCCTTGTAGCGCAGTCTTTGGACATGCCCGACCCAGTGTCGAACGCCTGGTTCGGAGCCTTGACAGTACATGAGACCGGGGCAGCCTCCGTAGCGCAGCAGAGCGTAGATGTTGTGGTGGGAAGCTGCAGCGCGTAGTTTGGCGACCTTTTTGCGCGAGGTGATGTGATGGGTTCGAATCAGGGCGTTGTACAGTGGAGTCGAGGCCATGTTGGTGTAGCGGGCACTCGAGCACGCACGTCTGGTGTGGTCTGGAGCGCGTCTGCACGTGACGTCAGTGAGAATTTCCCCATGCACATGCATCGCCAAACCAAAGGCTTGCTCGAGGAGCCTGACCAAGACAAGCCAACAACGAAACGCATGGCTCGACGATAACGAGAGACATGCAGCCGAATCTGCTTCGAAAGGCCGCCGCTCCATCGCCGTCGGTGTTGAGCTTCCTGCGCGCCCAGGTCAGCCATGCATTCGAGTCGCCAGTCGCGCCATGCGCCCGTCTGAGAAGGCCGCGCCGCGTGTGCCCCCAGTCGACGCCATGCAGCACCACCTTATCCGTACCGGGTGCGCGCAGCTTCTCGACGTCTGGGCCCTGCAGCGCGTGGCCGAGCGTCTTCAAGCCAAAGAAAGCGCACGCGCGCGGCCTTCTGCAACCGCCCGTACCGCCGTCGAGCAGCACCGACGACGGCTCGCCCAACGGCTCGTCCAGCGCCTCTGGCTACGGTGGCAGCCTGGGGCGCATGATGCGCACCGCCAACGAGCTGAAGATGCGCTGTACAGAGCTCGATGAGCACGGCAACGTCACGCTCGTGAGCGGCGAGTTCAAGAAGAGCGAGCTCATCGCAAAGTACGGTCTGCTCCCACGAGACCTCCGCAAGATCGACTCGTCCCTCCTCCCCCACATCCTCGTCCGCCCTTCGGCCATCCTGATCAACCTGCTCAACCTCCGCGTCCTGCTCAAGCACAATCGCGTCCTCGTCTTCGACGCTTACGGCACCACCGATTCCAAGTCGCAGAGCGTCTTCATGTACGACCTCGACCTGAAGCTGCGCCAGAAGGAGTCCGTCGCAAACGGCACCCTGGCCTACGAATTCCGCGCCCTCGAAGCCGTGCTCATCAGCGTCACCCTCTCGCTCGAGAAGGAATTCGAAGGCGTCAGCGAGCCCGTCGTGCGCGTGCTCCGCGAGCTGGAGGAAGACATTGATCGTGACAAGCTACGCTACCTGCTCATCTACTCCAAGAAGCTCGGTAGCTTTGAGCAGAAGGCCCGCCTGGTGCGCAATGCCCTCGAGGAACTCCTCGAAGCCGACGACGATCTGAGCGCCATGTATCTCAGCGAGAAAGCAGAGGGCAAGACACGCGACGACGACGACCACACCGAAGTCGAGATGCTGCTGGAATCCTACCACAAAGTCGCCGACGAAATTGTCCAGGCTGCAGAGAACCTCGTCTCTTCGATCCGCAACACCGAGGAGATGTACGTTTTCACCCCCCTTCTCCCTCTCTCCATATGCTCCACCCATACTGATACTGATCCCTGTGTAGCGTGAAAGCTATCCTCGACGCAAATCGCAATTCCCTCATGCTTCTCGACCTCAAGTTCTCCATCCTCACTCTCGCCATCACCGCAGGCACTTTTGTCGCGGCTCTGTACGGCATGAATCTGAAGAACTTCATCGAAGAATCAGACTTTGGCTTCTACGGCGTGTCTGGATGGTGCACCATCTTCGGCACCTTGGTCGCCATCTACGGACTGCAGAAGCTGAGGCGTGTGCAGCGGGTCAGCATGTATGCGCACGGGCCCGGCAGCATCGTGAGCAGCTCGCCAAAGGGCATCTGGGGGCTGGGGGCCTGGGGCGGTGGTGGACGTGCCAGCATCCGCGGAACTTCGGAGAGCGTGTCGGATGCCATCGGCGTGGGCGCCATCAAGCCGCGTGGCGGCGATGCCCTGGGCGACCTGATCCATAGAGAAAGAGCCTTGTCGAGGAAGTTGGCCAAGGCGGAGAATAGGGCTGACGACGTCTCCAGCCGTTGAGACTAGCGCTTGTACATACCATGCCGGTTGCGGCTTTCTCTCTACTCACAGCTTCATGTCGGCATAGATGAATACTCACGTTGAATTGCATAGCGTAGGCGTTTGGGACGGATAGACTGGCATGACACAAGAGCTGTTGGACGCTATTACGCACTCGTGTAGTTGTAAGATAAGGAAATAATTGAAACAGTCGCAATGCCATGGGGTTTGTTTTTCTTCGTTCATCATCTTAAACTGCGTCGTTAACAAACATCGCACGGATTTATACCCAGTCTTAAACAACCGCAAGACCTAGGCACCAATGTTACGGTCCATATCCCTCCCTCCACCATACCCCTGCTCCCTCCTCTCCTTTGCCGCACTATCCTCGTCGGTAGCCTTGTCTGTCTCACCCGTCGTGGTGTTTGTCTTGCCGCCCATACCGCCCTCCTGGATACTCTGACCGTAGCGGATTTTGTCGGCGGGTGTGATGCCGTGTGTGTTTGGCTCGTTGGTCTTGCGGTTGTCGACCTGTGTAGGTTGCTCTGTGCTTGGCACTGTGGTAGCTGTCATTGCGTTTAGAGACGTGTCAATTTCATGATAGCTGTTGGCTATGGAGAGCGTACCTCCTAGTTGGCCGGCTTCTTGCTTGTGAGGGAGCATGTCGCTGTTCTCAGCTTCGTATTGCGTCTGCTCGCCGCCCTTTTCGGTGTCCATGAGGCCGGAAGACATGGTTTAGGTTCGCGTTGTTAATAAAAGCGATGGTCACGTTGAAACAAGCAGCCTTGGTAATTGCTGGTGAAATTGATGTATTGTTGAAGCTAGGAGGGACCTTCTGGTCAAGCTCAGGGCGCATGACGTAGTAGCGGTAGCACGTTCCCCACTTCAACGCCAGACGCCTTCCCGCTATATGCAAATTCTACTGACACATCATCTGTCTAGATCTTGCCAATGTCGTATCCTTGCGTTCCATCATTACGCAGAATCAAAATCAATACCCATCGAATAACTGTTCAGATGAGCGCATGGTCTTCGTTCAGGTTCATCGGAGCTGTACATACCTCTCATACAATCTCATGTACTTCGCAACAAATGCCTCAAGATGAAAGATTTGCTTACTACCCATCTTGCATCTGTGCTCGTAGAAAGCCGCCCATTTTATGACTTCTGGTCTGAGTGCGTCGTCCGTTTTCGGTATCAGCTTCCAAGTGAGCGTCTTGATTATCGTCGTTGAGTCGATGCAGTGTGATAAGAGGTCGTAAAGCGAGGCCCGGACTTGCAGTAACCGCTGGGGACTGCGTTCGTCAACGATTTGTTGCGCGATCTGCTCGACGAGTGCTTCCCAATCTGGAGGCGGTATGTGTGTTTGGTCTGTGACTTTCTCGCTGTTGATCGTTAGTGACGGCCTTGAACGGCCCCGCCGTCAGGGTTAGGACCACAAGACGTACTTTTGTGCATGCACAGATTCGAACATCAGCAGTGCTTTTCGCAGGTTTCTCCCGCTTTCCTTTGCAATCCTTTTGTTGAGTGGTGTGACCTCACTCCACCCTTCCTTGTTTCCTACCGTCCTCAGAACCCCACATATCTCATCCTCTGTTGGTGCTGCAACCCTGACGAGCAGTGTCCTACTGCGGATGGGGGCGATGATGTTGCTTGTAGAGTTCGCTAGGAGGATCAACCGTAGATTGGGGCTGTATTTCTCCATGGTCCTTCTCAGTGCTGCTTGTGCGTCTCTTGTCAAGTGGTCTGCCTCGTTGATCACGACAACCTTGAAGCGTTGCTTTGCGCTTAGGTCAACCTGTTGTGTTTGCGCGACTTCCTTGAGCAAGTCCTGCACGACCACTCTATCGTAGTTGCCGACATCTGAAGGCGTGATTTCGAGGTGGTATACGGATGCGACGATGTTAAATTCGAGCTTGCGGTTCGAGGTCGTTTGGAAGATGCGGGCGTCGATTTTGATTTTCTCGACACCAGGACCATAGAGCTCTTTGAGTGTTGCGACAACGCGAGTCTTTTTGCCTGCACCGGAGGGTCCATACACAAGGAGATGTGGGAAATCGCCGCTTTGTGCCTAGAGAACCAGGACAGTTAGTGGAAGAGGTCGTGCATCTGGGAAAGACACGCACAAGAGCCCTGAGGCGCTCAGACAGTTCTGGATGATAGTTGAGAGCTTCGAGGTTCCGAGGACGGTGTTTGTCCACGAGCAGTGCCATATTGTGGGTATTATGCAGTGAAATTGGGAGAAAGACGATGTCGTGAAGCTTCGACGCGTCGCGACTTCCCTGACGCGTTAAGTGGCTGGCGCTATGACCACCCGGCTCACTTCTCTACTCCAATCAAACGTGACATCTCTCCGCACCCTCCATAGACTATTAAATATATGCTTCGAAGGCTTGTACTTTCACGGGTTACACAAGGCCTGCCAGTGCATTGATTTCTACATGTCTCGAAGAGGAACAATCTACAGATGCACAACAGATGATGCAACAAACAAGGGGGTATGTAACTCCAGCAAGAACATCATGTAGGGAATAGGCATCATCATAACGTACATTCGAGCCGTCTGCTTTGCCAGTAAGGCAGCAATCCTAGGCACAAATGCTAATAGAAGGTAGGAGATCAATAGCGACGGGAGTCGTAGCCTCTGTCTTCATAACCGCTGGCACCGGTCCGGCCCTTGTAATCATCGTAACTGGCACGCGATTGCGAATCGTATGAGCTGTCTGTTCCCACTGTGCCTCGCCTGTGACGGTTTTGCCTTCTCGAATCTTCGTCTTTGCTGCGGCGGCGTCCATCATCATGGACGTTGTGTAGATTCGACGAAAAATGGCTCGCAGGTACATCGTTGATGTTTCCATCGGAATACGTGCCATAGCCCGAGAAACCAGGACTCCTTGTTCGGCGGGCGCTCGTCCGTGGTTGCTGCTGATTGTACGTATCCATTGGCGGTGGCACCCATTGGCTTTGATTCGCTGTTGATTGCGCACGTCTCCGTTGGCCGCCCGAGGTGGTGTCAGAGTGCGTACTTTGAGACATGTCGTCGTACATCTTACCGCCACTTGGAGTCGCGGAGTACGGCTTCCTTTGTCGCTCAATCGGGACAAATCCCGACTCATGTTCGCCTTCAGAGTCAGAGCTCCTCGTGTCAGGTTGTCCGCTGTATGGACTACGTTCACGCTCCAAGCTTGGGCCGGTTGCGCTGGTATCGACTTTGGGTGGTGGGGGTGGTGGAGGGAACGTTGGGACTTTGCGGAGCGGACCAACACCTTCAGCAGACAGGTTTGCAGCGCACCTCTGTTGGGCTTGCATATTCTCGGTCCTTGGGAACATGCGCCGAGGAAGCTCTTTAGGAAACCTCTCTTTGATATTGTCCGCGTTGCTGATAGGCATGCCTAGTACAGCCTTTGTGATACGCTCGTATTCAGTATCGGGATAGGCCAGTATCATCGCTGTCATCCACTCTTCAAATCCTTGTGGGGTCAAAGCAGGAATATAAGGCAGTTCCGCCGGGTGCTCCTGAATGAGGTGATGCTGGCAACGCATGCTCTGGTAGACCTTGGACAAGGCCGAGTACGACAGCTCTCCAAATATAGCTGGTGGATGTCAGCGATGAAAGTCTCAGCGCAAGATGAATTTCTCCGGAGCCTTACTTTGCCATGGGTAGATCTCGTCCGGGACTTGGACGTCTTCGTAGAACTTTTGCATCTTGGCAGGCGAGATGACAAGGCTTTTCTTTGGTTCGTAGTCTTCAATCTGTTGAGATGATTAGCTTTGCTTCTACTGTCAGTGTGCTGCATAATTTACCAGATGCATCGCAAGGCCACGAAGAAATTCTCCGAGGCGCGGCAGAGGCTGGCCGTCCAGGTCAAACAGTCGCTGCCACATCTTCTCGATAGGTGTAAAGTCGTCCGTTGCCATCCTCACTGCAGGGGCCGGTCGCTCCGGCGCTCGTTCCGGATGTGGAATGTCAATAGGCGCAGTTGATGCGTAGCGAGGTGTTGGGAGGTCGTCCGTGCTTCCGTCGAAAGTTGGCTCGCGACTTGGTAGGTTTTGTGCAGGTGGCGGTTGGGTAGGGGCGTCTTGATAAAAGGGCGAAGGCGGTGTGTAAACGTTCCGGCTGGGAAACGATGCGCTTGTAGAGTCTGGCGATGGTGGAGTGTGTTGTTGGTGCGGTGTTGGACCAGGCTGAGCTGTCGCTGCACCAGCGATTCCACTTTGTTTGATTTCATCAAGCACCGATTTTTTCACCTCAGCTGCTATTTGGGCAATGAGATCAGGATCGACTGTTCTTGCTGCATCTGACTGATCAAAAGCATTGCCAATGGCGCTCTTGAGTGGTTGCTGGACAGGCTGCGGCAAACCGTCTGAAGCAGCGTTGGACGGGGAACGTGATCGTCGACGGAGCGGGACATGTTGTGGTATATCGTGGCTGTACGAGGAGCCGTACGCTCGGTGGTCACGAGCTCCATAGTCATCGTGAGATGTGTTGCGGTATCTGTCGTAATCCATGGTGTCGAACGCGGTGAGCCAATGACAAGACGCCTAGTGCGGTGTAATTGCTATCTAGTTGTGTCTTGGACGGAGGTTATTGCGGAGCGCAACAGACGGGCGCTGGTGCACTTCTGGAGTTCCCATGCAAAAGAGGTTGAATTTGGGGTCGGTGCGAGAATGGCAGTGATGTGTGGATGTGGTGATGCACGTTGGACTTTGAAATGTCGCAGAGACGGCTGGCTCAGCCTTCGGCGCCTGACGTGACGTCTGACTTGCAGGATGCGGCAGGTGGGTGGTTTGCTGTCGACGACCAGACCAGCACGCAACAAACCGTCAGTAGGACAGAAGCAGGGTCCGAATGTCTGGCTGGGCACGAGCAGGCGTTCGCATGTGCGTTGTTCTAGTGATGCAGCTTGTATGAACGATCACTTCTGCTTCTGCAGGAGCGTTGGGTGCGTCATGGCTGCACGGCTGGAGCATGCCTGCAGCCTGCAGCCTGCAGCCTGCAGTCAGGTTTTCAATCAGTCGTTGCCAGTACGGGCATGGTCAGCGATTGACGACATATACATGTACATTCTACCCGTCTGTTTCGAACTGGATACCAGCGTGGGGTCCCAAGTCGCTCTCGTTGGTATTTTGTTTTGTTTTGTTTTGTTTGGACGATGCAAAGGATGCTATTGTGGGCGTGAGCGTGAGTGCGTGGGCGCGCAGTGAGCACTGATGCCTGCGCCGCCCCATAGTCACAGTCGCACCCTGTTGGCACGTTTTTGTTTCGGTGAAGGAGCTTCTTTGTTAGATAGCGACAGATGCTTGTCTGCGACACTGCGCCACGGGATCAGAGGCCCCAGGGCGCCTGTCCAGCAACATTGGCTGCTTGCAATAGCTACAGAAAGGCGTACCACGGGACACCATGTCGGTTTCTGCAACGGCCGCGCACATCGCAATCACTCGTGGTCGAGCGAAGCGGGGCGGGATGATTGGGATGATTGCGTGGGTGAGGTGCAATGCGTTGAAGGAAGCTCGGTGCGGTGCAGCGTGAATGGTGGATGTGCATGGAGCACGTTGGCCACGCCGTCGCTCTTGAAACCGACTTGAAACGCGCTGTGTGGGCTAGCGTGGTCGCCCACTCCTCCGACCTCAGCGCAACCTTTGTGTGTCTTGCCAGCAGGACCGCTGTCTTGCTTGCTGACTCTCATCTCCTTTGCCACGGCATTCCGGGGAGCCTCCTCGTCTGCTGCTGCTGCAACAATAAAGACGCTCTCAGCCCCACGCCGGCCCCCTCCCCCCGTGTCAAAGACGACCGACCATCCCCAACACGAGACCCTGAAGCTTCCAGCGCGCTCCCTGCTCATAAGCCTTGGCCACGCCCACGCCCACGCCCACGCCGCCCTTCACCTCGACTCAACACCCCTCTCTGCCTGCCTGTCTGTCTGCCTGCCTGCCTGCCTGCCTGTCTGCCTGTCTGCCCACCTACAGCTCCCGCGACTGCTATTGTCCGCTGCTATTGTGCGCTGCTATTGTGAGCCCCGGCCAGCTCTAGACACACCTGTGCTGGCTGCAGCAGACCATCCGTCTCGTACCACGCATACCACCGCTCCTCGCCTGGCCTGGCCTCCCTCACCAGGACCACGACCCAACATCAGCGCCGCCGCCATCGACGTCCCGTACATGATGTGCATACGACGATAAACACCGACGATCCATCTTCAATCGCATACTCACACACTCCCTCTCTACCCACCAACACATTTCCTCCGCACACAAGACATGGCCATGCTTGCCGCCAAATCCCCCTACCCTACACCGTCGCTGGGCGCAGGTCCCTCGCAGTCGACGTCTCAGTACAACACCACCATGAATAACTACCGCAGCCATGCGACCAACGCTCGCACTGATCAGTCCATGTTTGTCTCGCCTACCGAGTCAGACTTCTCTGAAATCTACGACGCCCCTGATGCCGTCCGGTAGGCTGCTGCCCTTGCTGCATCCACGGGCTACCATGCTGACTGCCGCAGGAACTGGGACGAGGACAAGGTCGTCGACTGGCTGAAACGCATCAACTGTGCCCAGTACATCGAGCTGTTCAGGCGTACGTCATACACACGCTCGACCCCGCCCGCGCCACAAGACACTGACACTCCCAGAAAACCACATCAACGGCGAGAACCTCATGGAAATGGACCAGACACATTTGCGAGACATGGGCATCAAGAAAGTCGGCGACCGCGTCCGCATTGGCTCACAAGCAAAGCAGCTACGCAACAAAGAGTTCAAAAAAGCCTCACGACGCACCTCCAACAGACAGTCACTGGCCACCCTCGACAACTCGGCCTACACTCCGCCTTCCGGCTCGCCACGGCCCTTGCTCTCGGCGGCTCGGGCGGCTCCTGTCAGCTCACGGACCGAAAAGCGCATGTCTCGACAGATTGCTCCTTCCGAAATGAACTTTGCGTACGGCGCAAAGTCCCCCTCTCGACCAAGCTCTCCGCTGGTCGACCAAGAGAACCGCGCTCTGAGAGCTCAACGTCAACCTGGCTTGAACAGCCCCAAGGACCCCAGCAAGACGTATGCCGCTCACCCTCTCAGTGCCCGCTATGCACCCAATCAACGGACCACGCCCACGGAGACTCCACAGACGGCCCGTTTTGCACACCACGTACGAGCCAGCCCTAGTCTTGATAGCGCAACCAACAGCGCCATCTTACCCCACGACAAAGCCTGGATCCGAGTCATTTACGACGGTGGGCGAACGTCGGTTGTCACCATTGAGGGATGCAAGACGGCCGAGGAGGTGATGCTCAAGACGCTCAGGAAAGCACATCTCAACGAGGCGCACATCAAAAACTACTGCTTCTATATTCTCGACAGTGCCGAACCAGACCCGTCACTCGCCGAGCGCCTGAGTGACATTGAGCTCTTCAGACTCTGCAAAGACTCAAATCGGCATGAAAGAGGGCGACTGATCTTACGCAAAGTGCACGCCGGAGAACCGGACGAGGATCAACTCAAGGCTGCCGCTGGCATTTATGCACAGCAAAACTTTCAGCAGACGCAGAACATCTACGTACCTGCGACCAACCGGAGTCAGCTCAAGATTGAAAAGTTGACCGGGGAATCTCTTGCAGCCGTCAGCTATCCTCTTTCACCCGCATCGGCTCGAGAACGCGAACGACACATCAACTCGACAGCCCAGAACCTCGAGGGACCTGACAACTCTGTGCGATCGCCAGTTTACCATGCACGTGCTCGCAAGCTGAAGCAGTTCTACGGGGCCCGGCCGCCTAGTGAGCTGATTACGTCGGACCTTACTTCGTACTTCCCCGATGTTGAAAAGGGAGAGATTGACAAGACAGTCCGCATGTCGGTCCGCCGCTCGCGTCGCCTGAGTAAGGCTGCATCTCGCCTCTCCATGGCGTCGAATTTCAGCGTAGCTTCCAGTCTGAAGGATGCACCTCCTCTGCCCTCTATCGCCGACAGCTGGCTGCAAGGTGGCAGTCAAGCCCGACCTTTGAGACCACTCTCTGTAATGAGGTTGGGCCTGCCCTCACAGCACGGCTATCGTGACTCCATGGCCTCGTCTGTACTGGAACCTCTTGATGAAGAGTCGCCTCTGGAGCCCAATCGGAAATCCTACGTTTCATTCGGGGATGGAAGTGGGTCAGATACTCTCGCTGTGACAGATCCCGACGGCAACACCACCATGCAGTCGTACTTCGACGACGGTGGCAGCAGCCTTGCCGGCAGCAGTACCGAAAACACCGAGAATGGCGACTCGCTCAACAAGCGACTGTCTGAAGCTATTGCTGAGGATGGCGAGGAGTACGACGACGAGTTGGCAGAATACCTTGAACAAGACTCATGGGAGAACGTCAAGTACATGAAGGGAGCACTCATCGGCCAAGGTTCTTTTGGCAGTGTGTACCTTGCTCTACACGCGGTCACGGGTGAGCTCATGGCTGTCAAACAAGTCGAGCTCCCTTCTGCAGCGGGTACGTCACAGATGGACCACAAGAAGACCAACATGGTGGAGGCCTTGAAGCATGAGATTGGCCTTCTTCGAGAGCTGAAGCACAAGAACATTGTGCAATACCTGGGTTCCAACTCAGATGAGAGCCATCTCAACATTTTCCTCGAGTATGTCCCTGGTGGATCAGTCGCCACGATGCTGGTCAACTACGGGCCGCTAGGTGAATCTCTCATCCAGAATTTTGTACGCCAAATTCTCACTGGTCTCTCCTACTTGCACTCTCGAGATATTATTCACCGCGATATCAAGGGGGCGAACATTCTTGTCGACAACAAAGGGTCCGTCAAGATTTCCGATTTCGGTATCTCGAAGCGCATTGAAGCATCCACCTTGGGTGGCAGCAAGAAGGGAGCTCAACGCGTATCGCTCCAGGGCTCTGTCTTCTGGATGGCTCCCGAGGTTGTCCGTCAGACGGCATACACACGCAAGGCCGACATCTGGTCACTAGGCTGCCTCATCGTTGAAATGTTCTCGGGAAGCCACCCTCACCCGAGCCTAACACAACTCCAAGCCATCTTCAAGATTGGTGGCAGTGGCGATGCCAGCCCTACGATTCCCGACAACGCTGGCGACGATGCTCGAGCTTTCCTATCGCAGACCTTCCTCATCGACCATGAGAAGCGGCCGAGTGCAGACGAGCTCCTCGCAAGTCCTTTCATCACAAACCAAGGTGCCTAGTCGAGGCACTCGTCAGGCCTTGCACGTATGCATTACTGTACCGACGTGCTACAGCAACAGACATGTACTCTGCAACCAGGACTGTCATCGCCAGGCGTTCCTTGCGTCACTTCTTTCTATCTTTATTTAATGCCCGCAACGCGCATATGCGAATGACTGTACTATATGATACCGCATCGAGAGGTGCTTGGAGTTGGCAGACTTTCACAGCAGCTCACCTGGTGAAATCTAATGGTGTTTGGACTTCAGGCGGTGTATTATAGCTATCCACATCCATCACAGACTTGATCCACGCTGTTTTGTCCCGCGCCCAAACTGTTCATATGCTGTGTCGTTCTTTTCGAGTCAGCGAACTCATGTCGGATCATGACATCTCGCGGCTTGTCCCTCTTTGCTACTTCCGGACCGTGCCTTTCAGCCCCATGATATCATCATCGCACTAACGCCCCCTCGCTCATTGACGCGTTGCGGGGTAGTTTCAAGGTTCGACAGGCCGAGGCTCAACACGACAACCATTTACAGCCCAGCTTCCCGTCCAGGTGATCGCTCATCTGGAGCCACAAGTGGAGTAGCCGAGATTCTGACGCTCCTGAAGTAGTAGCCGTTGTTTAGCACGTTGTTTTGCGCCCTGGTTTGTGGGGTCGGACAGCTAGCTGCATGCCGAATGGGGGGTTCGAGGGGGGTACTTATGGTACAGATGATCCTTTCCGGTGTTCTTATCTCTTGATTGCCGTTTTTTTCGGTTTGCACTCAGCGGAGTTCGTTGCCATTCACCCTACACAATCGATTCGCAATAGTATCCAACAAGCAAAGCCACTGCAGTGAACGTCACAATGGGTGACACTCAGATTCCCAAGAAGCACAAGGCTGCCGTATACGACAAGCCTGGCTCGATATCGACAAAGATCGAGGAGCTCGACGTGCCAGAGCCAGGTGCTGGAGAGGTATTGATCAACTTGTATGTTCGCAATTTCAATTGCGTACTCCACGCCTCCAGTTTACTCTGCTGTGTGACACAAGCTTGACTCCATGGCTAAGACATATCTAGAACCCACTCTGGTGTCTGTCATTCCGACATGGGCGTCATGCTCAACGCATGGAAGATTCTCCCATTCCCCACACAGGCCGGCCAGGTAGGAGGCCATGAAGGTGTCGGTAAGATTGTCAAGATGGGGCCCGGAACAGACAACTCTGCGGTCAAGGTCGGAGACCGGGTGGGTATCAAGTGGATGGCTGGCATCTGCGAAGCATGTGAGCCTTGTCGTGCCGGCATGGACGCAAACTGCTTCAATGGCGTGAGTACGCTCTGGAGACAACTTGTGACCAGTGATTGACGCTCTTCGCAGAAAATCTCAGGCTACTACACTCCCGGTACCTTCCAACAATACGTCCTCGGTCCGGCCAACTACGTCACCCCCATCCCTGACGGCCTCGACTCGGCTGCGGCTGCGCCACTGCTGTGTGCCGGTGTAACAGTCTACGCGGGTCTGCGCAAAACAAACGCAGAGTCAGGAAACTACGTCGTCATCATGGGTGCTGGTGGTGGTCTTGGTCACCTCGCAGTGAGTGGTGAGATATACACCACACTGCACAGTTCTGACACTACTTGCAGGTTCAGTACAGTGCGCGAGGAATCGGCCACCGTGTGATTGGTATCGACCACTCGAGCAAGAAGGATCTAGTAATGGAGTCTGGCGCGGAACACTTCATCCCCGTCGATGGCACCGAGTCGCTCGCCGAAGCTGTCCAAGCCGTCACCGGCGGTCACGGTGCGCACGCAGTCGTTGTATGCACTGCGCACCAGGGCGCGTACGATGAGTCCGTCAACTTATTGCGATTTGGTGGGCGGGTGGTCTGCATTGGCATTCCCGAGGGCGATATGAAGCCTATCGGGTCTGCCACTGCCGGAATCATGGTCGGAAAGGCACTACAAATTGTCGGGTCCGCGGTTGGTACGAGGAAAGAGGCAATCGAGGCGGTGGAATTTGCGGCGAGGGGTATCGTGAAGACGCATTACAGGGTCGAAAAGCTGGATAAGCTGACAGATATCTTCAAGGAGATGGATGCTCAGAAATTAAAGGGACGTGTGGTCATCGATCTGTCAGACTAGGTTTAGTATGAGGCTGTACTTTGGTAGCTGGCATAAGTAGTGTAGGTGGGTCCGGCATAACCTGAGTGTTCCGAAACAGCCCTATTGACTATATTACACTGAATCCCCCTTATTTTTGTATATAATACAGTGCCTCTTGTCTCTAGAAGCATCTATGCAACGTTGTCCTTATGCCAAAGTACTGAGTAATCATTTCGATTCACCCAAAAATTACAGCCGAGTACCCCTGTCAAGCGTCTCTACCTACACTACTTATGCCTGATACCAAAGTATCAGTTGAACAGTTGTTTGTGTTTCATAAAATTATTACATAACTCCCACGCAACATAGAAGCCATTTATGTGCATCTCAGCAGTCGCTCCAGAAGACAAAAAGGGAGCAAAAAACATACAACAGCGGGTATTCGCTAGTGGTCACCCACCTAACTACTAATCCGCCGGTACGTTGCTTAAATAGGGCTGAGCGAACGGGAAGCCTTGTTTTCAACGTCCTATGGTCGTATGTGAAAGAATCCCGCTATTAAACGAAACTATAGTGCTATTAGTTCTTGAAGAGCTATGTATGAAAGGAGCAAAACCATATTCAGTAGCAAGAGTAAGAGAGCAAGTCACGTTTGTTACTACCCTGACTAAGAGCTTTCTTTTCGGATTAGGTAGAGCTGCTAAGGCTTAGCAAAGCCCTTAGCATTAGATCGCTCAACTGCGTTCTGCTACCTTTGCCGGTTACTATAGTACACGCAAATGGCACCGACGCATACATAGTATTTGGCGCCAAACAATGTGGGACCTCCGACCACAGTAAGCACGGAAGTAAGCAAACAGCCACAAACACATCGCAAGCAGACGACTTGCGTTTTTCGAGCTGGTTTCAATCTTTTGGCTAGACAGATGGCACAGCAGCTTATTACGAGGCGACAATTTGTTGCCTATCTAATGTTGCCCATTTGGACGTAGATGCGGTTTGGTCAAAGCACACTCTCGGTCTTGCCGCTACCTTCGCTTTCACTGGTTGATCTGAACAGCAGTCGCAGCCATGGAATGATCCGCGGGAGGAGATACGGTCTAGTGAATCAGATGAGGATATTTGTTTCCAGAGCTATCTCGAAGATGCCGACCTCGCCGCAATCGACAAAGTTGCAACAAAATTTATGAGTTATGCCAACGAATACGTGCCGCTGTGGCGAGGCCCCGAGGTTCGAGAAACCTATCAAAACTGGTGTGCCAGTTCACGTCCATCTTGGCGCCGAAACTGATACGAAGCAGGAGAGACGGCATTACGACGTCTCGCAAACTCCGGCTGTCCGGTTTTGTCGCCGAGTACACCGAAGAAGAGCGACTTATCCTCAGTCAGGCGTTCAAGCCAGGCACCAGAGATCTGCTTGGCTTCGTTCGCTTCGCTCATGATCAAGACGGCTTCAACGTGGGAGTGGGACTGAAGATCGCAAACTTCAATGCAAGTCTACAGGGTCGCACTCTTCGTACTGGCGGTACATAAAAACCAAGCATACTGGGGAGACAGGACAGTTTGGTGAAGGGATGAAGCTATCCGCGCCTGTCTTTCGACGATCTGGATACAAGTTTCCCATCGAAAGTACCGGATTCGAATGGGACCTTACCTACCAGCAACGAGAATTGGTTTGATAGCTTTCACGTAATTCAGAAACCAAACTGGAGAAGTTGAAGAGAGCTGCCCGTACGAACCCAAGAACCCCGGAGGCCCATGCGTGGGAGGATGTCTGCGTTGTAATCGGCACACCAGGATGGACACGCACTATCTCAGGCGAATTCATCAAAAGAGAAAAAATACCTGTCGATGACTTCAAGAAATGGCTCTAAATCACGTTGGACGTCAACCCTCGGAGCAAAATATGCCCAACAGTGTTGCGCAAGTTTCCTCCGCAACAGAAGACATGTAACTTTCTTTCGGTGACGGCAGGTCTTTGGATGTTGATGTCGGACTCTTCGCACACTTGGAGGGTTCATGATTAATGGCTCGCTTGGGAAGGTGCCCATGCACATGTCTACTGCGACACAGATGGCACCAGTGAGCCAATCCCTTTTATCTATGATCATGCCGTACTGCAGCTTTGGGACATGATGGTCTCTCAGCTCATGTCTTCTGGCTGCCTCACTAAGCGCCCTGATTTCCCAACCAGCTACGAATTCTACCGATCGCGCGCCACCCACCCAGACGAAGACGTCTACATCGTCAAACGCGCCGCTGGAGAAACGAGTAAGCGAGCACAAGAATCCCATGTAGCAGCCCGTCCACCGAAGCCTCCACGAATAGATGCAAACAAGCACAGAACGAACAACCCAGGAATCCAACTAAACACACTACTTACATCCACCTCACCACCCCTCCCACTCGGGCCATCCACGCACTCAAAACCAGCGCCGCGTCTCGCACCACATCACGTATCCCTCAACCACCCAGCCCCAGACACTGTCCAGCGAACACCATCACCCACAACCAGCCTGTACACCAAGGCTCTCATTCCCGATTCTGCAGCGTCGCGCAGGAAGAGGACATGCGCGACGTGTGTGCGTATCAATGCCCAAACAGGGAGGTCCGGACCTTTTTTCGCGCGGGCGCTTTGTGTCTGAGAGTGACCAGTGTACGACTTGTAATTTGCGGAGGGTTAGGGAGGACTATGGTTGATTAGCGTGTGGTGTGGTGGTTTTTGGTTGTGGGATGGGTTGAGCAATACGCATTTATTTCGTGACGAAGGGGCTGTCGTTTGTTGATGACTTCGGACGTTGCTCTGCGGACGGGTGGCGCGTGGAGTCTGCTGTGATGTAACGTGATACGCGAGTACGATGTAAACGGGTTGTGATTTGCGTGTGTACGTTCACCGGTATTGAACACTTCTGATCAAGGTCAGTGCCATCCAAACCGATATTCGTCACACAACAAGATGGAGACAGTCCAAGACAGAAAGATGTGATGATCGTACCGCAATTTAATGCTTTTCTCTAAGTGTGTTCATGAAGTAAATTATCGAACCCCCAAAACGCCGGGCAATGAAGCACTTTCAAAGCCAGCCGATCGCTCAATGCAAACCGCTCTCGCCCGTCTCCGCCATATCCTTCTGGCAGTGCACCATCATCTTGACCATGTTCGCCACCTCCTCGAGCCTACTCAGCACAACCTTGTTGCCCTCAACAAACCCGTAACAGTGGTATCTCACGCCCGTCTTCTTACTGAACTCCCTTACAAGCTCCTGGCCCCTGCGCAAGTTATGCCTCGGCACACGCGGGAACAGATGATGAACAGCCTGGAACTGCAGACCGCCATGCACCCAGTCCAGCCACGCAGGGCAATCGACGTCCATGGTGGTGCGCATCTGGCGCTGGGGGAAAGATTCAGTGGGTCCAAGGTCCGAGGTGGGCATTCCCCAGTGGGAGAGGGTGATTTGGACGTGCAGAATCATGGTGACCAGGTGCGAAATCAGCACGAAACCGATGCGGATCGGCCAGGTGGGAAGCGTGCACCACACGAGCAGGTAGCCGAAGATGAACCAGTAGCACGCCATAAAGGCCAGCTCCACGGGACGCGTCCACCATGCGGCGCCTAATTGCGCTGCGCGAGGCGAGCACAGGTGACACCAGCTGAGTAGGTACAGGTTGAATCGTGCGAGTGCCATGACGGGGTAGTATGTGTACTTTTGGTAGGGCAGCATGACCTCGCACGCCGCGTCCCATTTGAACTCAAAGTCCTTGTAGAACGTGGAGACGACGCCTTTGATGTAAGTCGGAGAGGTGGAGAAAAGGGGCGTGTTTTGGATGTCGGGGTCGTGCTCGGGCATGTTAGTGATGAGGTGGTGGACGTTGTGGGACGATTTCCACCAGCCGATGGAGAGGCCACAGCAGAAGTCGGCGATGAAGGCACCGATCAGCGTGTCAATGACAAAGTTGCCAGAGATGCCACGGTGGCCTGCGTCGTGCGCCGTGAACATGATTTGTTGCTGGGAGGTGTTACAAGGCGTTAAGGAGGGGAAGAGTAGTGACTTACCCAGAACAAGCCGAGGAACAGGGCAGATGTGAGATACCACTTGCTGTAGAGCAGGTATGCGAACGCAGCGAACAGAGCGCCATAGCGAAGAGACTCCCAGCCGTATGCCGAGTAGTTGCACTGGTACAGGCCCTCGGCTTTGATCTGCTCGTGCAACTCACGGTAGTCGAATATGATCTGTTGTTGCGTGTCGGCATCCAGAGACGGATTGTCCCTCCTGCCCTCCATGATTTCCTTCTCTTCCATCTCGGTAGCATACTGCAGTCGGTGTGCTGTCTTGTCGAAAGCAACCGGCAGAGGGGGCTCGGATCGTAGGAGAGGCTGCTTCTCTGGATCTGGAGTGCGGGATCTGCATGTGTTGGTGCACCCATCGACGGGATTCAGCTTCTTGGTAAGCGTGGCAGCTACCTTGATTTAGTTGTTAGCAGATGCTAGCAAGGCGCGTTGGGAATTGCATCCGCAAAGCACGTGTTGGACAAGGACTAACAGAAGTCAAATCGACACTCCGTCTTGAACGTCTTTCAGCAGCTTTCCGTTGGCTCTTCTCGTTCTCGTCGAGATCAGGGTCGGAGTGGGGCTTCGCGGCGCGAATGGGAGGCTCCAGGTTCGTCCACGGTTCCTGTACGCGTCCAATGCGGTACTTCTTCATCATGAGAAGGGCCTTGTTGGAGTGGTAGCTGCAGGATGTGGGGTCAGTTTCAGGTGCGAGGGCCAAGAAGATGAGCACCGCTTGCTCTCAGCGTCCAAAGAGCGCGTACATGTTGATCTCGTCTGTGGCATCTCTGCCGACCATGTGCAAGATGGCCAAGCGGCCGCCCGGGTGGTTATCGATCCAGGTGGAGATGTTCAGGGCGAAGCCCTCGTGGATGACGACGGGCTCACCGTGTGCAATCAACTGCTCAATCTCCAGCGGGGAGATTGCGTTTTGGCGTGACATTGCGGCGGTGTGTGTGGTGGAAGGTGGCAGAGAGGCTTCTCGAGCAAGCGCACGGCAGGCAGGCGTATATCATATATGTACCGCCATGGCGTCCTTCACTTGACCCCTTGTGATTTTCGGGCCAGAGATTGCGCGTATGCACGGTTCGGAGCGCCGACAGGTGAAGGACGGAGCTGCTTGCGAGCGGCACGGGGCTGAGTTCTTCGTGTTGTGTCCTAGGCCTGCGTAATGATGGGCCACCCCAGACAGGATGGTCACTGCGCCAATCAGAACGGTTCAGGGTCCACGGACCCCTGTCCTGAAGCGGCTAGTGGCTCCGCTCTCGAGATCTCCACAAACGCGTATCTGGGTACGTCGCCTCTGTCACTCGCTCTTGCGTGGTGACTTGTGGGCCTCGCCCAAAGAGCAATAGCAGTAGCAGTAGCAATAGCAATAGCAATAGCAATAGCAATAGCACCAGCAATTGGCTCCCCTTTACGTCGCTGTGCGAGCGACGTACCACACTCCGCGCGCTTCCTAGCTCATCTGTCAGTCAGACTCCGCCGCCTCCGTTTCCAGGATATTCGGCCGTTCCCCAAGGTCTTGGCGGCTAAGATTGACTGGGACAAGGCCTAGATCAATCAGCGCAAACGCCTTCTGGAAGTCGGAAGCGTCTCGCATGGCTGGCCTGTTGGCTGTTGGCTGTTGGCTGTTGGCTGTTGGCTGGCTGGTAGCACATGGGTCGCCGACGGCCTGTCTGTGGCCGTTGATTTTCCCTTTCGGCGCGGGAGAGACCGCGCGTGACTGAACTTTGTGCCTGTGACGTTGCTCAGGGTCTCGCGCTGTTTAGACGCTCTGCAATGGCAAGGCCGCCATGACGTATCCCTAGACACAAATCAAACTCACCCGCTGGTCGCTCGCCCTCCTTTCCCTTGCTCCTGCTGAATGCCGTTTGTTTTGTCGCAACTGACAGCCCCAGCTCTTAGCGCCCACTTGCACTCGTCTTGTGATGATCGTTGAGTGCAACCGTGCCGTGTTTTGACGCCTCTGGCAGCCTGGCTCCACGGCCCAGCCGCTTTGAGCTTGGATCTCATAGCGTGAGCCTGCAACCCAAATGAACCAGACTGGACATGGTGGTGATGCGCGTCCGCAGGATTCTGCACGCTGCATCGCAGCTACTTGCTCAAGCCCCAACAGACGTTCCATGTTTGCGCAGCGTGATGAACGCCTGGCATCCAGAGAGGTGAATCCCCAAGGCCTCTGGTGAATACCGGATTCTTCGGCTTGTTCGTGCGCACAGCACATGTCGTCGTGTACAGCGTCGAAATTGGCCTGAAGTGGCACTACCTTCTCCTCTCCGCCTGTCCTTCTCGCTTCTCGCTTCCCTCGTCGCCCAGCGCTTTCGCCGCCATAGCCTAACGCGCATTCGAAAAGGGACGCCAAGCATGTGGCGACTCAAATCCTGTACTCGATTCGAGTCTCTGAACTTGTCGGTAGTAAATCTGGTGTCGTCGCAAGCGCTTCCTCAATGGCACATTCCAATTCGCTCATCATCAAGACGTGTGCCGGCCGGTCGTCGAGCGAAGCTGCATAATGCACTCGTTGCGTTTCGCTTCTCGGGTCCGTGGGTTTTCTACTCCATCTCTTCAACGTCCAAGGTCGCTTGCTTGGTCCCATCAAACATGTACAACAAATGGCCTACACAATATGGCTGTTGAGCTGAGTGCCGGTAGCACTGCGCCTCCAACTGCCGTGTCGCGCTGCTCAGCTTCGTTAGGCATCGCTTACCCTTCAAAACGGGGCTACCATGTACCGAACAACATAATCTTGCGCTCAAGCACTGAGACACGTTCAACCTAGACGCAACATGAGCGACAAAGAGGCCAACCCTCGTAAATGAAGGATGCCGTACCCAACATCTCAGGGATCGGTCGTGTACCTACCTGCACACTCAGGCTTCTGAAGCTAACATGCATAGTGCGCCTATCTTTAGCGTAAAGCCTGAGCAGCTGCTTAGCCGCCTGCGTTGAAAAACAGGGTTGGACCTGCGTCTGTACGATGTACGGTCGTATGGCGGAGAGAAAGGGATTGCGAGACATTTAAAGGGTGATTTTTGGCCTTGACGTGAATAATACATCAGACCCGGAGCTTCCGCGAGTGAGCCAACTAAACCGTTTTCAGCTGCCCGCTTCTGCTGACACAATGGCCGGACGAAAAGTCCGAACCTCCTTGTTCAATAACAGCAAGGTGCCATGGAATGGAATCAAAATTCCGCCATCGGCAATCCTGACTAGCTGTTTGAGGGCAAACTTCCCTATCATTTTGACTACCTACTACCTACATAGACGACGGGGCCGCTGCACACGCAAACACACAATCCATTCAAACTGATGGAATCCGTCTGTGGATTTTGCTTGGAATCGAGGACACGTCTCTATGCGTAGTGCTCTCTTCCTTACAGACTCCGTGGCATAGTCTTTATCATTTTCACTGCTCATTGGTCGCGTTCGTAGGCCAACCTATGAGAAGATGCGCTTGGCCAGAACCGTCATGACCCATCACAGGACACGATACTGCTCGCGGCATCAGTGAAAGCAATGCAAGTCTTTCTAGCTGTTTATGATACTATCATTTATCATTCCAAACGATGGCCACACGTACTTCGCATCAGAAGACAAGGGCCTGCACTCCCGGTCTGCCTGTGCTTCGTATCGTGCTTACTACAATAATGCTTAACGCCCTCCAACCCCGCGGTATGTTATGCAATTACAAAAGCGCGCCTGCAATGCACATCGAAACTCGTAAATAGGTAAAGAGGCAGAAACCTGTCCATGCAGTCTGAAGATACCATCTACCGCTCATGCAAAGCCAAAATACTCTCCACCGGCAGTCATGGCGGTGTAAAGAGCCTTGCGAAGATCCTCGTACGACTCGTACTCAGGAAGATCGAGCTCTGCCATGAAGTTAGTACAAGTCCACTAGCAAAAAAAGGAAAGTGGAAACTCACGGTTGAAGCAAGTATGGCTGGACGGCAAGCGGTCCTTGCTACCATAGTCGCGATGGATGTTGAACTTTGAGAAGCCGTTCATACCCTCGAGTTCCTTGAAGCCGTTCAGTGGTACTTTACTAGTACCAGTGACAAATTGAAGCAGCTTAGCTTGCTCTTCCTTTTCGAAAGTACGGACAGCACGCCAGAACCATTGAATCTGTGGCGAAGCTGCTGTGTAGTTGTGATATTCCGTGTTGTTCTTCCAGTCGTCAACGTTGATATCGGGCAGACCGGAAATCAGAAGTTCGAGCTCTTGTTCGCTGAAGATGGAGACCAGTTCAGCTGGCACAATGTCGTGGAAGCCCCTCAGGAACTCCTGGAGCTGTTCCTGCACGGCGCCTGTGAGACGGTATTCTGTGATGAGACGGATGTATTCATGCTTGTTGTCCTCGGTTACTGGGATGTTGCGACCACCCTCGATAAGATCCACGGTTTGCATCTCGCCAAACGCCTCTACCTCGGTCGAGAATGTTTCGGTGATGATGTCTGTGATGTCGTTGTGCAACATCCATTCCAGAGATTTGTAGTACTCGAGGTCCAGAGTCTCCATGTCCTTGAGGTTGACCTGCTTGCTCATGATCTGTTTGTAGACTGCGCGACTGAAATGACAATCAAGAACGCGGTTCTCGTAGAGCGCTTTGCCGATAATGCGTCCAATGAACTTGAAGAACATCAGGTGTTCCGGGTTGATAGAGCTCAGTCGGTTTGGATGGAAGGTCGTTCGATCGGAAGCGACAGGTACAAAGAGTGCGTAATCGGCGTTGAACATCTGGCGCGCAATCACCTGGAACCACTCGCGAGTTACACCGCCAGCGTCGACACCTTCCTCGCCGTGGAACCGGATGCTGAGCTTGCCATATTTCATCTCTTCTGCGGTCTTGAAATACAAAGACTTGAAAGAGTCAAGGAACACTTGGTCTCGGCGCACAGAAAGCTGAAGCGGCGGGTGTGGCTGACGGTCGCTTCCACGAGAATGCAGCTTTCGGTTGAAATAGTTGCGCTTGTTGTCAAACTCAAGAACCTTGGAATTCTTGACCAGCAAAGAGAAAGTCCCACTCATCAATTTGGGATTCTGACGAACAAGATCGTTTAAGATCTTACGGTGATCCTCGGTAAAGTTGAAGAAAAGGTTCTCCATCTTGCTCTCCGGTGGTGGACTGGAGAGGGCAAACTCTTTCGGTAACATTTTAGCTAGTGGAAGCTCTTTCAAAGTGGTGTTCTTGCAGACCACCATGAGAGATTCGATAAGCGGGAGCAATGTGGTCGCGATGTTGAGCATGTTGCCGCGTTCGCGAATGACGGTCAGGCACTCGCTGAGTTTGGTCCAGAGTGGTGCGAATGCCGCATCTTCGTATAGTGTCAACAGAATATCCTCCTTCTGCTTGGGCTCCAGTGCTTCCGCGTTGGATTCAGGCTTGTCCTTGTTGTCGCGGGAGGGATCGAACAGGTAATCAAGCGCAGTCAGAGCTCGCAACAATTTTGTTTGGTCGGAGGTGGCAGGTGAGAACTTGGCCAGAGCAATACCTTGGACGTCCGTATGAGACTCTGCTTTTGAAACCTGCGTTGTCAAGCTGGCAAGGTCATCGAGTATTGATTTGGCCAGATCTTTTGCAATGCCTAAAAGTTCTTGCCCGAAGATCTCCTTTGCACCTGGGATTGGCGAAAGGTTGCTGATGACCGAAAGCGTCTCTTGGAAGACCTTGCTGTTGCACTCGCGGGCAGCGAGGATCTTAGCAACCAAACGTAGGTTGTTCTCAGGAATGTCTGGCGGAGCGATAGTCTTGTGCTTTTTACCCTTCTCTTCTTCGGTCTTGGCCTCTTCTGGTTTGACCAGGCTGCCTTCGCTCTGCGTAATTGAAGTGGTTGGCAGAACCGTATCGACAACAGCTGGGGTATCAGTGTCATGACCTAATGACTGATCCGTTGAATGAGACTCTACTTGCTCAGATCCAGTCGCCAGAGTCTTTGGGCCCTCGCCTGCTGCGGCGGCTTCAGCTGCTTTCTTGGCCTCTTCGGCTGCCTTCTCCTTGTCTTTCTTGATTTGTTGCAGAGGAATGGTAATGATCCGAAGCAGATTCGTCAACTGTTCCATGATCGAGGAGCTCTCCACGATAAGCTTACGATCCAATAGCGTCAAGAGTGCGTTGACAGGGTAACGTGTTGACTTGGCGTCCTTGCCTTTGCCCTTGCGGTTTCCACGGTTCTTGAAACCTACTCCAGTTTCGTGTTCGGTCAAGAAAAACTGCCAGACAGCCGGATTCTTCTCTGTCAGCTGCGCGAGGGTATTGAGACACTGTTGCACTACCATGAGTGGCGAAACGTCCGAATTGATGGACAATGCTCCGTTCTTGCGTGATGGTTTTGGGGTCTTGTCCGCAGGCTGTTGAGGCTGCTTTGCACGAAGTGAGAGCTGAGCAAAGCTGCGCTCAACAGCGTTGACGTCTGCGCTACCATCTTGGAGTATTGATAAAAGGATGCTGATGACTTCGGCGCGATTCTGTCGGTTCTCGCAGACGTACCTGAGGATCGAGCTGAGGCTGGACTTGGCGCTGCCTTGCTGAGGAATAAACATGAGCCTCAGCAAGGTTGCAACACCTGCCTTGTCAAGCATCTGAACGCAGGGACGGGCCTTCTTCTTCTGTGTAGGGTCGTCCGGCTGGCCTCGACGTCCGCCACGTTGGTAGCCAAACTCGAATTGGTTCAGGCGGCGATCACCGCCATATGCACGGGCTTCCGCGGAGATCTCTGGTGGTAGTTGGCGTAAGGTTTCTTCGTCTGTGTCCATGAGTACAGCGGCTCGCAACGCAGGGTCCAGGGTTGCGAAGAAGCTGGCAGCATCAATCTCCTCCGCTTGAGGAGCGGCGGGGCCGGCGTCAGCAGCATGGCGGCGACGGTTCTCCTCTCGCTCACGTCTTCGTCGGTCGGACGCTTCTTGTTGGAGTAGCTCTGCGCGCATCTCTGGCGGGAGCGCAGCCAGGAATTCCTCGTCAAGTCCAGTAGGCTCCTCAGCTTGAGCGGCATCGCTGGCCTGACCAGCCTGACCAGACGACTGTTGCTGCTGCTGCTGCTGTTGCTGCTGTTGACGCGCTTGCTGTGCTTGCTGCTGACGTTGCTCTTGGCGTCGCTCAGCGACTTGCTGGAGCAACACCTCTTCCCGCAGCTCCTCGGGTAGAGCATCGAGGTACTCGAGGTCAATGCCCAGCTCAGTGATATCGTACTCACGGCCCCTAAGTGTGGTAGTGATGCGCTGCACTGGTTGGGCTGGTTCGGTGGGCATTTCAGGCACTGCTTGGCCAGTTTCAACACCCTCCATCAACGTGCTGTCGGACGTCGTTGCAGGCTGCTCATTTGCCCCGTCTGAAGCAACACCCTCTGTCGCACGACTAGCGGCTTCGGCGGCTTCAGCAGCCTCGCGTTCTTGTCGTTCCTTCTCCTCTCTCTCGCGAGCTTCACGTTCTTCGCGCTCCTTCTGCTCCTTGCGCTCTAACTCTTCCTTGAGCTTGCGTGCAGCCTCGGCTTCCCGTTCTTCTTGTCGCTTCTTGGCTGCTTCCATGGCTGGAGGCACCATGAGCTTCAGGATTGAGTTGATAACGCGTTGACTCTTCTCGATGGCGGCTGGTCCATATAGGATTCTGGCTTCCTCTTGCCAGCGCTGACTTGTGTAGGCTTTCGAGAAGGCCACTGCCGAGTGCGGGTCTTCTCGGCCGGAGCGCGACAGGTTCCCTGGCCTCGGAGGCACCATATTGCGATGGAAACCTACATCAAACGGCGGAGGAAGACCCATTGGTAGATTGTTGAAAGAGAGATGGATAGCCCCGCCATGCTGTTGTAGCTGTGGTGGATTGCCTTGGCTCATAGCATTGAGCAGATTGCTGATGAAGGAAACAGGGCTGTCAGCATTAGCTGCACGAGGGCCGCGCCCCTCTATGGCGTGGACCCAATCACTCTCGCCCCGTTCATGAGCGGGCCCTTCGCGGCCGTGTGACCGACTGCCACGTTGTAGGAGAGGATTGATACCATCGTCGGTTGCTCGCGGGCCGGCACCTGGGCGATGGGAACGATAAGCTGGAACAAGAATGCGATCACCAGGTCCGGCAGGGAACATCCAAGGGCTCAATCGATGAGTGTGTCGGGAGGTTGGAGCAACTGGCTCATCCCAGCCATTGCCGCCCCAATTGATCTCAGGCATACCCTCTTCGTCATCTTCCATTCCAGGATCGTAGTGGATGTCGTCTTCATCGTACTCTTCTTCTTCATCTTCATCGCCTGTTCAAATCAGCACATTAACTTCAAAGTGCACGCTGGTTACCTACCGTCTTCGCCCATCTCATCACCCAAAAAGTCTTCAATGTCGCCACCCTGGCGCATCTGTTCGAGAAGCTGGGGTGGGTCGAGGATGAAGTCATTGAGAGGATTCGAAGGCAGGTTGCCTCCGTTCATACCAGGAGGAAAATCATCGCCCTCGTCACTCCAGTCCTCCTGATCGTCAGCAAGACTACCGCCTTCGTCGTCGCCGGTGACCTCTTCAAATTCTTCAACTAATTCGTCCATCGCTTCCATCGCAGCCTCGTCGTCCATGACTTCGTCGTCATCGTCATCGTCCTCATCCATGTCTTCGTCATCCTCATCATCTTCATCGTCTTCTGAATCATCGTCAGTGCCCGATTCCATACCTTCATGGCCATCGTCGAGCTCGATTTCAACGTCGACATCGCCGGGTAGTCCTTCAATGGGACCCATATCGTCGATGTCCATCTCCAGCATCTCCTCGTCTTCCTCGGAGACAACGTCATCGTCGCCTAGTTCCCCACCCTCATCAAATTCCATATCGTCGGCGTACGGATCGTCGTACATCATCTCCTCGTCATCTTCATCCCCCTCCTCTTCAGATTCGGAATCATCGTGAGCTTCGAACAGTCCTAGGGTGGAGTTGCGGAAAAGGTCAGGTGTTTCCTCACGTGCGTTGTCAACGAGATCGTCATCGGACGCCGTCGAAATCTCCGACTCATCCACCGAGTCAGGCGCTGAGGAGTCGTCGTAATGTGTGCTCAGATCCATTGCAACATAACACAACCACTTGAGCGGCTTCAGGATGTACTTGACGACTCGCTTCGCGTTTGGGAAGTTGAGGTCGATATCTGAAATGGCTGTTGTCAAGATCGTGATGAAATTTTTCTCATACATGATCTTGGCCATTTGCTTCAGGTTTGGAGTGAGATCAGCGTTTTGTGTGAGCATCTCGCCGTTCGCTCGCTGTGACACCATTCGTGAGAAAACATCGGCGATGCCTAGCAACCGAGAATACTTCAAGTCGAGTGCTTCGTCAGAAGTGTTGGCGTCTTTGAATGCTTTCAAGGCATGCTCGAGGACAAATTTGCGCACAAAGAGCAGGTCCTGCTCCGTCTCGGCATAAGGAGACAACTGGCTCGCCTCAGTCTTTGGTATGGCTTTCTCTCCGGTCTTGTTGCAAAGGGAGACAATGACATCAATCGCACAATTTGAAGTAGCGAGCTTCTTCTTGAACGCAAGATCGCCCTCGTGGTTCAACGTACCGATAGGGACCAGGTTGCTGAGAAGGTAGTTCAAGACACCCGAACGAGGCTTTGAGGGTGTCATTGTGTACGGGTCGGCCTTGCGTGAGAAGTTGATGAACTCGATCTTGGTGCGGTTGTAGCTTTGTAACAGTTCCGCAAGACACTTGAGAATGAAACATCGGTAGATGTAAATCGGATGTGCATCAGCCTTGAATGTTGGCTTCTCGGGCTTGTTCGTTTCTAGTGTTGTGACAGAAGGGGTTGATGCTCCTTCCGGAGTGGCCTGCACGTCACCGATATCTTCCGAGATCTCTGGGCTTTCTGTCGTAGAATCCGTAGGCTTCGAAGGCTCTATCTTGTCCTCGATCTCCTTGTATGCGAGTAGCTCGCAGAGCAGGTAATGGATAACACCGTCCGGGTTCTCGACCACAGGGAGTTTTAGATCTGTGGTCTTTGTACGTTCTAGAATTGGCTTCTGTGTTGAAAGCTCGCTTGACTCCTTTGGTCTGTCTGCCTCAGCGGTTGTATCCAAAGTCCCAGTGTCAGCACCCGTATCTACGGCAGGGACCTCTTCGCGCTTGAGCGTCAGAGTTTGAGGTCGCTGGTTAGGGTCAAATCGGGCCAGTTGTAGCTTCTCGTTGGTGACTTCGACAAAGATTTCCGGGGCCCGAATAGCAAGAGCATACATCTGACGAGTGTATCCAGTCGTGTCCGTCTGCCTACGTTCACGCGACTCGAAGATCTGCTGGATCTCTGTGCGCATCAGCTGTCTGATCATGGCATCATCCTCAATCATGTGACGAAGCACAATCATAAATGCGCTTCGAAGACCTTCGTTGGTTACGCCAGCAAGTTGCTTGACCATGAGGAATATGCGCTGTATGTTGCGCTTCTCCGCCAAACGTGTTGCGATCTTTCGCGTCCGAGTAAGCATGACCAATACGCGAGTAACCGACAGAGCCAAAGACTCGTCTTTGCCAATACGAGGGAGGACGTCCATGATTGCCTGGAACAGAAGGTTCTTCTCGTCTGTGCTTACAATGGGCTCCGGCAGATCATCAACAGAGGTCTCCGTCTGCGAGTCTCCAGGAGGTGTCCACTGGATCTGGTGAGGCAATTGGTCTTCCGCCAGCAGTCGCTCGATAATGAGAAGCACCTGTCCAATCCAGGGCGACGATTCCTCTGGTGTCTGATCTGGGAAAATCTTGATAAACCCTAACAGCGTAGCGAAATTGTCTTTCAACTCCTCCACAATGACTTCGTAGAAGTCCTTCTCCTGCAGCACTAGAGCGAGCAAATGCGCAGAAGCTGCTATCTTCTTGCCTTGCGATCGAAAGTCATCTTCACTTTGGTAAGAGATCAGAGACTGGACCAGTGTCACGCCGATTTCGGAGCGCATGGCCGTTGTATCAGAGGCTTTTGCAACGGCTGCGGTGATGAGTTCTGCCAATTCGAAGGTCACGCCGTCGTGAGAGTTGAGGATGTCGAGCGAACGGTCTACTAAGTTCTGACGGAGCATAACACGTTCTTTGTCCAAGTCGTCCAGGGCAACAGCCTCTGCTTTGTTGCCAACGGCCATTCGCTTCTGGTACGCCAGAGCATCATGTGGCGCGACGAAAGGTGGTGTTGGCTGGCTGTCAGGCACAGGTGTGCTCGGAGTTGCATCCGGCATATTTTGAGAAGCGTCCGCAGTAGCAACATCCTCCATTTGCACGGACTGGGTGCCGGACACTTCTGCGGTGCTCTCATCGTTGGTGTCTTCGCCCGTGGAGACGCTGGTGTTATCGGTGTGCTCCGGTACTACAACCTCCGCCCGACTGGGTGATGCAGATGGTGGGCCTCGGGCGTCAATCTCGTATTGAGGGATCGGGTTTCTCGAAGAGTGCTGACGAGTTTGGTTTTGACAATAATCAAGAGCCAAGTTGTAGTTGTCACAGCAGCGATAAAGGGCTTCTTCAGCTAACCTCTCATCGAACTCCGCCTCTTTCAAGCGATTCATGTGCTCGCCACTGCGTGGTGCCCAAGGCTTGATAATGGGCTTGCTTCGCTTGGGAATCTTGTCCACACTCTTCCAAGCCCCGTGCTCACCCTCGCATTCAAGTACAGACCTCAGAATGTTGATGGACGTCTTCACTATCGACGTGGTTGCTTTGTCAATAAGATCCGAATTCCAGATTTTTTCGACAGGCTTAATGGCAGCATAGCGTAGTTCTACCAAGAATTGTGCTGTGGAGAAGTAGTCTGCGCGATCCCTATCACGGTCTGGTCGAGTTTGCATTGACGACGTCTGCGGCGATTCGCTTATGATCTTGTTGTTGATGATCTGCGCATAGAAAGCCAGCATGATCTTGATACCACCGAGGGAAAGGTGTAGAAGTCGCTTGCTCTCCTCGCTTGCATCTTCACCCTCTTTACGAGAGGCATCCGAAGCTGACTCGTAGAACTTGTTCAGTACGTCGGCAAGAACCTCAAAGCCACCCAGATTTCGGAAAGAGACAAGAAGCAAAGTCAATGCTTGGGTCCTCTCCATGTGTGGATCAATCATGAGCTGCGACAACGATGTCAGGGTGACAATCCAGTACGCGTATCGATCCTCGACTGATCCCGACTCTTTCGGTATCTCAAACTGGAGCTGATCAATGACTGCCTGCGCAAGCTGATCCGAAACAATGGTGGCACATTGCCTCTGATAAGGCTCTAGATTTCTACGAGAGAGCAGAAGCCTTCCAAGGGATTGGAAGAATGGAGCAATCTCAAGCGGTAATCGACTGAGGAGCGAGCGGAGTGTTTGGGTGTTCTTGAACTGTGCACTATTCTGGCTCGGAACAGGGATTACAGACGCTGTGTCCTGAGAGGGTGTCGCCTCCTCGCTTGTGGCTCCTTCGGTTGGGTCGGATGGGCGGTTGCTGTTCCCCATGCCAAAGATGTGATCGGCTTCAGCGACTCCAAAACCGGGACTGGTGATGCGAGTTTCCTTCTCCCAAGCTGTTGGCATGTTTCTCTGAAGCAAAATCTCTTCCCAAACACAGCTGCGATGTAGCTTGCCAAGACTATCGACAAGACGCGCGTACATGTCAGCAAGATTGACTTGAGCTGAGACGTTGTGCTGGGAACGTGGACTGAACATCTGACTTTGGAATGTCAAAGTCATAGCGGATACGAGTGTGTGCGCAGAAACCAGAGACTTGACGTAATTCGTTCCGTTTTTCACCACTTCACTATCTTGAGAAGTGTTGCTGGTGAAAGGCGCGAAAAACCCTGACCCACTGGAATAGCTCAAGAGAGGTTCGAGTTGATCCAGCGCCTGCTGAGTCCGCTTGATCAATGAGGGTACAGTGATGTGCGGCTTCTGTTCAACAAGAACTTGAACAACACGGCCAAACTCTTCACTCATACTTCGTGACTCCTTGGCTTTAGGATCGAGGCAAGCAAGGCTGGATATGTCCAGGATAGATTCTACGCCATCCGCTTCGATGTAGGCAGCGCACATGGCATGGTTGGAGAAGAACCCACCCAGGAAGCGACACAGCACTCGTATGTACTGACTGGTTGTTGGGCCTTGGGCACTATCTTCCATGTCGACAACCTGGTCGATTGACACTGCTTCCCTAGAGGTCTGGGATATTGTTTGCGTGTCAGGATCCTGCATTTCGACATCTGTAGCACGAGGGTCCAATTGCTCAACTCGGCTGCTCACAGATTGTGAACCAACAAGTGCCCGACGGCCACCGGCAACGAACAGCTTGCCGTCAGAATCCTCCGTCCACAGTTTTGCGCCAGCCCCCTCCTTCTCTGCTTTGTTGGCGCAGAGTTGGACGACACGGGCTATCAACTCACTCAGACAAGAGAGGACACGCGCTTTCAGTGGCGGATGATGGCGGACAAGTTCATCGAAAGTGTTACCGATCATAGTAGGCATCTCTGTGTCGGCATCGAGAGCCTTGACGTGAGCTGGGCTCTCAAAGATCTCAAAAAACCGTTGGAGGGCATTGGAGGATTGGAACAATTTCATACCAGCCTCAGCCAGGCAGATCGCCCCGAAAGCAGGAGGCAGGGTTGAAATTGCTTCAGCTACTGGGAGAATTCCTGCAGCCAAGGGCTGTTCAGGCCCTCGTGGTGTATACGCACGCTGTGGCTGAGGGTTGGCGGTATCTGTCAGGCTGGCAATAGCCGCAGCCGTTGCCTCTGAAGCTGGCTCACCAGCCACCGTTTCTAAGAAAGCGTCGCTCAGACCAGCCTCAGCGATAACCTGGTAGCTGGTTGGCTCGTTGTGGATGAAGCTCGTAAGGACGTTGACGGCCATGCTCCATACAGTCGAACCGAAGATGCTTGCGTTGGAAAGCACAGTGCGGAGAGCAGTCAGAAGTTGCGAAGAATCAATAAGTTGCCGCATGAGACGATCGAAGTTGCCACCTGTGTGCGACATCATGTGGTTCAAGAACTTGAAGAGCCATCTTAGAGTCTGCTGATGATAAAATGGTATCTGGTAGTCGGTGAGCTGAGTCTTGTACTCCTTAGGCATGCCCTTGTTCTCCTCAGCGAGAGTCTTTGACGTGACGACTTCGTATTGCATGAGGTCGGCAATGATCTCCAGCCCCCTAGCACTGACGAGAGCTGCGAACGCATGCTGCAGATTGTACACAAATGTATCAAGGAAGTTGAGGATCTTGGGATGATTGCGTTCTGCCTTGTCTGTTCGAAGCTTGAGGACTTCGACCAAGATTTCGAGAAGCCCAGCGGAGACCATACCTTCACCTGTACGAGATTGAGACTGCGGGATAGTGTTGAGCAGGGAGAAAACTGCGTCGCGCCACTCATCTTCTACGAGGTCGATTTGTTGGCCATCTGCGACACCAAGACCAGCGACAAGCTTGCGGACAATGTAAAACAGTACACCGTGGTTCACATTGACGCTGAGCGCAGTGCAGACATCAGCAGACTTGGTCTTGTGCTTCGCCAATGCCTCCAACGCATTGAATGTGAAAGTTTGCAACTCTGTAGACATGCCACTCATGCCGTCACCAGGTGGTTGTACAAGTTCGGAGAGCTGGAAAGCTAACTGCAGCCGCCGCGGCTCGTCCGCGTCTTGTTGGCCCAGACGAACGTGAAACTCCTTCTCGCTATGCACGAAGCCCATGTTGGCGATGGCGAGTAAGCGAACAGCGACTGCATCGTCTCTTCCTGCACTCCCGTTGCTAAGCATCTTCGCCGTCCGAAGCTTGTGCAAGAACTCGTAATGCGTAGTTGCAGGCAATTCAGCGAGCCCTTGCTTGAGCAACTCGTGAATATCGGTCTTGGCAACCTTGTCCGCTGAAAGTTCGAATGTCTTCGGCCCGTTCGGTCGGCCAGCCGGCTCTCCCGGGGTTACCGCTGGCGTGCTCGGCGACTCTACGGGTGGTGCAGTCTGAGGGGTTCGTGGGGTTTGGTTCCGCATATTCGACGTTCGGCGCACTGGCGTCGGTGTGCTAGGTGCATCTATGCTGGGGGCGGAGAGGTTATTGCTGCTCTCTTCGGGCAGTGCAGTTGGCTCATAGTAAGAAATCGATACTCCCCCAAACTCCTGCTGTAGCGCCGATTCAGGAAGCTTGAACAGCCCGGTCAGATCAGCTGGGTTGAATCTGTCTGCCTCATTGCGTCGGTCGGCAGATACTTTGTCCTTGGCTTTGCCAGCAGGTGTGGCGAACAGCGATGTAGCAGCTGCAGGACCCTTTGAGAAAGGTGCGGACAGCTTCTGAATTTTGTCGAGACTGATGTTGTAGTGGCTCGAGAGCAGCGACGGGTGCATGGAGGTGGGTGCTAGACGTAAGCGTGCGGCTTGGTAGCGCTGTGACAGCCTATGACCAAGGCGAAGGGTTGCCCTTAGCAGGGATGTAGAGGTGGTGTTCAGAAGCTTGTCCAGTCGCTCGCTGCTTGAGTACAAGCTGCGGTTGCCGCAATTCTCCAGGAGCATGCGTGTAAAGCTCAGAAGCTGCTCGATCAGCTCACGATCGCCATCCTGTGGTACGTGCAGGGTATCCAGAACGGCGTCGGTGGTGCTCGAGTCGGCATCGGTGGTTGTGGTGCCCTCGTCTGCGTCGCCCCTCAGCAACAAACGGCGCTGGAAAGGCTGTGTCTGCGGCGCGTCGACAAGTCCATACTCCTGGTTGAACAGCTCTAGTATGCGGTCGAAGCGGTTCAGCACAGGAATCCAGTGATAGGCATCTCCTCGGGGAAACGGCCACTGCTTGGGGAACGAAGCTAGGTGGGCGGGCAGCTGGTACAGCGGAATCGACTCGGTGGCTCGTACAAAGTCTGCTATCATGGGCGACTGGACGAGTTAGCCAATCATCAAGAGGCTCGAGGTCGTGTTGCTTACCAGAGTGGACTCATGCCGCGCCGTGGCCTGCTTCTTGATCTTCATGTTTGCGCTAGGCGCTCGCGAGACGGACTGCCCTCACATGCAACCGCTCCAATGTCGCCTCTGGCGCAGTTCCAGCCAAAGTCTGGGAGGCGACGGGTGAAGGGTGTCGCAAGCAAGGCAAGACTCTTTTCGCAGAGCAGACTGCTAGCTGTTGCACGCGGCAGAAAAGGTGCTGGTATCGCGCGAGGATGCAGCGAGTATCGTGGTGACGCCACCGGATGATGGTCGAAGTGTATGGCAGGGCGCAGACGTGGTCGTGAGTGGGGAAGGTGGTGCGCAGGGTAGGTGCGGAAGAGAGGCGCACACGAGGAAAGAGCAGTCAGAAATCACGGCGCAGGCGTGACTCTGTCTGGGTGGCGCAAAGTCTGTGTTAGATGACTAATACCAGAGACGGTGAGAGCTCCTCACTTGTAGCTTGGGTGGGTCGGTGGTGTTGTCACTCACTGTTCGCTGTCGAGAGCGGAAGCTTCAAGATGATGCACGCGCGCCGGGGCCAACGTTGGCGCTTGGACGCTCAAGTAAAAACGGCCAAATCACGACCAGCACGCGTTCACCAGAATTTCGCCAGCACGACCAAAGTGGCCCTCTGGAAGCTTCCATTGGCAGTGACGTCATTGCCCGTATTATCGACACACGGCTGTACTGTCTACCCATCCACACGATGCCGCCAAGAGAAGGGCTCCAGCTCAACAACTTTCACCGACAACAGCACGCACGCATAGCACCTGCCTCCTACACTCCACCATAGCACCTGCCTCCTACACTCCACCATAGCACCTGCCTCCTGCACTCCAAAGGAACACCTCTCCTCGGCAAGCTCGACGAGAACGCACCCCGTTGTCTCGCTGTCAAGCTTCCCTCGACACGCCATCTCCCTTGTTCTCGTCGGCGAGCCTGATAGTCTCTTCCAACACCAGCAGATCCCTCTCTAACACCTCAGCCCAGTTCTGCACATCGCCAATCTCATTCAGCTTCTTCGTGCTGCTATCACCAAGCTTCTGCCATTTGTCGCTCTCCTTCCTCAGCGCCGCAGTCTGCTTGGCAAGCTCCTTTTCCTGCCTGGCGATAGCTGCCGAGTTGGCGTGCAGGTCTGCCGTACGCGTGCGAAGGTCGGCATCGATCGATGTGCCAATCGAGGAAAGAGACGCAAGCACTGCTGCCCGTGCCTCGCTTTGTTGCTGAGCCGTAGTGGAAGGTGTTGGTGACGACATGGTAGGTTGCAACGGCGTATGAGGTTTTTTGTGGTAGGTCAAGTCACTACTGGGAAAGATGATCACATCCACTGCGCAACCAAGCAGGTGGCTGGAAAGAGAGGCTCTGTGTGGCTCCGCCGTTGCCTGTGTGTCTCAAGACAAGCAAGCTCTTGTACGTGGAAGCGCTCTGTCGATCCAGGTCGACGTGCATGCAGAAGGGTGTGATCACGTCTTGTGTGACTGGTCGGAAACAACGGCGCTTCTGCATGCCGGCTGGTCCTCCCTTCACGTATCAACCAAGAGCCAAACGACACCCATGGTATCAGAGCAAGCTTGCCTCTCGAGAGAATGGCAGCCCAGCTGGCTGAACTCGTTGACACAATTGACAACGTAGCAGTGAATGTGTTTTAAAATGACCTCCTTGGCGGGCCTGGTTACCTCCCAGTAAATCTCTAGTAAACCAGAGAAAGTCTTTATTGAAACTGACCACCTTCCGGCCAGACAGCGCAGACCCTTACACGTCGCTTCCACTACCACCTGCAGCCCTCTCTGTCCTGGTCAATCCCCTCTTGTAGAACACTCTCTCCTCAAAGATGTTTATGTCCTCCGCATTGACTCTCCCTTCCTTTTTCGCCTGATTCGCCAGCCTCCGTACCCGCATAACATCATACTCTGTGTTTCTTGTCAACCACCAGGTCCACAGATTACTCGCCCATCCAGCAATTGTAAAAGCCGCGGCAATGGCGAAACTCATTTTGTACCCGTTATGCGCCCACCTACTCTGGAAAAGCTGTGGTCCTACGACACCACCGAGCTGTGCAATTCCTGACTGCAGACCCAGAGTGAACGCTGTACCTGTCGAACCGATCAGTGTGGCTGAGCGCCATGCCCAAAAGGGCGAGAAGTAGGATTGATAGAAGAGGTTGCCCAACACGCAAGCGATGTATATGCCAGTGCGGTTCGAGATGGTAAAGAAGAGTATGAAGCATGCAACCATGCCAGAAAGGATAAACATGATGTAGGCTGGACGAACGATCCAGGCTCGCTCCATAAACCAGGCTGAGAAAAGGAGACCGCAGACAGCGGCGCCAAAAGGTGGGAGCAGAAGCAATTGGTTGCGCGGAAGACCGACGAAACCAAGATTTGTGATCACGGTGGGGAGGTACCATGTGAGTGCGTAGCCGCTATTGAACGTCAGGTATGAACTTGAATTCGATACAGCATGAATGTAGGTAACGTACCCGAGATTGACCAGCGTCTGACTGAGCATGAAACTCCAGATCAGCCACTCGCTCAGCACGCCCTTGATCTCCATCCCGGAGAAGTCCGGGTCACTAGTCATTGGCGCACTCTCTGGCAGCCTCGTCTCAATGAACTCTTGTTCTCTTGCTGTAAACCATCTCTTACTCCTCTCACTCTTTGGAAAATCCGGTAAACACCTCCATACTACTCCACTAAATAAAATCGTCGCCAGTCCCTCGAGGATGTAGATCCATCGCCAAGCACTCAGACCCGACACGCCATCCATGTATGAGATTCCATATGCGAGCAGCGCAGAACACATCCCAGATACGGCGCTCCAGCAGAAAAAGTACGCAATCACGCGTCCCATCTCATCGGGGCGGTACCAGGCCTGAAATTGCGCCAATAACCCCGGGAACATACCAGCTTCAAACATGCCCAGCAGAAACCTCATCGCGTACAGATCATGTCGATTGCGTGCCGCTGCGTGACACGCAGTAATGATACCCCACGTTAAGAAGATACGGGCTTGCCAATTGTGAGGAGCCAATTTCTTGAGCAGCAAGTTCGACGGTGCTTCGAAGACTATGTACGCGATGCCGTAAATTGAGCCGACCCAGTTGTATTGGTTGGACGTCATGCCGAGCTCGATCATGATGTTGGAGGGTTGGCCGACGTGCAAAACGCGAACATTTGTTGCATTGTTTTGATCAATCTGTGAGGGTTAGTTGAGCTATGTAGACCACGGTATATATGCCTATGCATGGGAAAACTAACCTGTTTGATCAAGTACATGATTCCGGCAAGAAAGATAAAGCGCATATCGACTTTATGCATGATGTCCTTCTCGTCGTCCGCGGTGAAAGTAGAGAGGAACGCTGCCTTGGCTTCTGGATCATCTCTCAAGTGCACGACACCTCCACGCGCGACGACGCCGCTTGACTTTTGCCGTTGTTTAGCAGCGACATCGCGGTTGATGGATGATTCTGGCGCTGCCGTGGATACTTCAGGAATCTTTGAATCTGACATTTTTCCAACTCCAACAAAGTCTACCGCAGGTGTGAGACGTGGCATAGTGCGTTACAAATACGCTTTATAGGCCCTGTCTCGAATTTCATCCTCCTTGGATGACCTACTCGGACGCTCCCAGTCATGTTCGTTATTAGTGGAGTGATAGCCGATGGCTTGATGACGATTCTCTAGCTTGCATTGCAAATGTCGACCTTTCCTGGATACTCAACAATCGCAAACGCGAGATCGGAGAGCAGCGCATACGGTAAGGTGGGGTATACCGTTGTTGACACTCCACACACGTAGTGAACAGATGTCGCAATTCTAGACGAGCTGGCGACATCGCAACCTTGGAGATTGTCAAACGGGCACTTTTCCGACAGTGCATGACTCGGGAACTCTCTCAACACTTCCGACGGAATCTTGGATGTGGTCAGTGGTGGATCCGTAGGATCGATCTTCAGTCGGAGGTTGTTGATTCGCAACTTGTGCATTGCATGGTGTCACCCACCACGTGGGATAGAATGGCCAGGCTAAACGAGCTTGATAAAGACATAGCTAATGCCAACGATTGTCTGTAACTGAACTAACGTGGCGCTCTCTTCTGCTTCCAAAATGGCTTCAGAATCTGCAAATTCTAATGACACATTGAAAGCTAAGAAAAAGCTCCTTCTCAATGCTTTTGACATGTTCACTCCCAGCCACCTGGCTTTCGGTCAGTGGGCAAACCCCCGCGATCGAAGCAAAGACAAGAGACGGGATCTCACCTATTGGACCGACCTAGCGAAGATTTTGGAAGAGGGAAGCTTCGTGGGATACTTTCTTGCAGACACGTTTGGTCCGTATGATGTGTACAAAGGCGGTACTGAGCCTACGTTCCGAACTGGAGCGCAGTGGCCTATGGCAGATCCAATCATTGTAAGTACTTTAGTACAGACTGAGGCTGGTATTTGCCAGGCTGATGCAGTTGTAGCCATTGTCAGCCATGGCAAGTGTAACGAAACATCTCAACTTCGCAGTTACAACCTCAACATCGTACGAGCAGCCGTATGTTGTGGCGAAAAGATTTGCCACTTTAGATCACTTGACCGGGGGCCGATTTGGCTGGAACATTGTGACGAGCTGGAAACCGGCTGCTTCTAAAGCTGTAAGCCCTGTTGAACTTGTTGTATTCTGGCTAGGCACTGACTGATCTTAAGGTCGGGTTGCCATATGTTGAGCATGATAAACGATATGACAACGCTGACGAGTACCTTCGTATACTTTATAAGTAAGCACAACAGCTGGAGTTCTAGGTACTACGATGAAACTGACTGCGATCAGACTCTGGGAGGGATCCTGGGCAGACGACGCACTTGTCGAAGACTCTGAGTCCAAGATTTACACTGACCCTTCCAAGATCCGCACCATTAAACATGAGGGCACTTGGACTGTTGACGCACCTTTCATCGTAGACCCATCACCCCAACGAACGCCTGTTCTCTTCCAAGCCGGGACCTCAGCTGCTGGCATGAAGTTCGGATCAACTCACGCGGAAGCTATTTTTGTCTCCGGACTGTCGCCACATGTGGTAGCGCCCCGCGTGAAGGCCATTCGAGAGCAAGCAGCCGCAGCTGGGCGAGATCCTCAGTCAATCAAGATCTTCGCTATGATCACACCAATCATTGGCAAAGACGAGGAAGATGCGGAGAGCAAGCATCGTGAGGCTCTCCAGTATGCATCCGAGGAAGGTGGCCTGGCGCAGTGGTGCGCGTCAAGTGGTATTGACGTGTCAAAGTTTGACCCAGACCATCTTCTCACCGAAGAAGACTTGCCACGTGACCAATGGCAGCGACTGGCTCAGAGCATTGTATACAACCTGCAGTATACCGGCTCCGATCTCCCACCCCTGACTGTCCGCAATCTCGGGAAACTGGTCGCAATAGGTGGCTCAGGAGCGATGCCCAAAGGCTCACCATCCCAAGTCGCCGACATCTTCGAGCAGTGGGTTGACATTGCCGATGTCGATGGATTCAACATCGCGTATGTCGTTTCCCCTGGCAGCTTCCAGGATGTTTCGGAGTTGCTTGCCCCAGAACTTCGGCGAAGGGGGCTGCTGGACGAGCCGATTCATTCAGACGCCCCCGTCTTAACGTATCGTGAAAGGATATATGGCAAGGGACAGAAAGGTCTCAGAAGCGATCATGTCGGGTTCAAGTACAAGTATGATACATACGAGCAGACACTTGCCGAGGAGCTTGCACAGGGACCGACAGTATCACCGTGAAGAATTGTACAAGGAAGCTAGTTCTTTTGGTTGCTGCAACACGAACACCCTGACGTTGGATTCATTGAACTCAAAACTGGTTTCAGCGAAAATCATCAAATCTCTTGAACCTTCTTTGAGGATGTCTGGAGGCCAAAGCACCCATTTGTCAGAAGACCTTTGTGGTTCGATACATGAACTGGGGGATCATTCATTGCTGCAGTGTGCCATGCGATACCATAACCATCCTGGCGGTCATGAACAACCTGAGCTTAATTATCTTTCAATATGAGCAGAGCTAGTAGTGATCGTGAGATCGTGTAACGATGTTACTCAACTCACGATTTGGTCGGCCAACAAAAAAGAATTGGAAAATTGGTGACGATGACTCGCAGCAGAAGTTTTCGAAATAGAGTCTACTGAACAGTTCAAAAGTCCAAGCCTGAAACTATTATTCACGCAATAATAGGGTTGGCTATGCAATCGTGTTGCTTGATCTAAATCCATCATCCGCTTGGTGAGTCTGCGATTCGAAGATTTGTCAAGAATGCGGCCCAAAAGTGATAAGAAAAGCAACATGGCATTGTTTTATGCTTTCTTGTAAGCGAATCCCTCTCTAAAGCGATATACCTGAGTCCTTCTGAGCTCTTTTGATCAGTGAGTGAATGAATGCATCGGGGTCCTCGAAAGGGTTTTCCAACGGACCTCACTGTGCAACCGAGTTCCTGCTCGAACTCTGCTATGACAGAAATCTTTTTCTTCTGGTTGGTGCGAGGTGAAACGAAGAACCCTCGGCAATCTTTCGAACGATGTTTCAGATCAGCCTTGCTTTTCACGCCAAAGCAGAACTTGAAACGGCCAAGTTCTGTCAAATGCCGAGGCAGCTTCATCGCCAGACGCCCCCAAGACAGCAAGCCGATACGAGAAAGCTTGTTTTAACCATCATATCCATACTCTAATCCGCGGATGCGGTGCTGCGCAATTAAGGAATAGCAAACGTCGACATAAGAAAGCTCTCTTGAGTGGTCTGCCTCGGTTCCGCCCGAAGAAAAGCCTCTCGTTATGCGCAAAGCTTCTGAGACCGCCGTTATCTTGTCAACTGCATGTCGAAACGTTGACAGGTCCGACACGACCGTCTCAACCAATGGTAGCTGTTACAGGTGCCTGTAGTCCGGGGCACCAGAGCCAGACTTGCAGTGCTCCAGGCACATTGACCATATGTATCTTGTGGTAAACTAAACATTGTTGCCTAGAACAGATATTGATCTCGTACAATCTGGTAAGCACTGTTGTGGTTGCAGGGTTGATGAATGTGGCAGTGCAACACGTGGAGCTCGAACTGCCTATGTCCACCTCTACTCGACACAAACCTCAAGCTTACTCCAGGATATTAGACCAGGATTCCTCAGCAATCCAGCGAGGAACTTCACCCAATACCATGGGTTTGCATGAACAAAGCTTCATGGTGCCTCGAAACAACCAATGATAAGCTCGACCACTCGAAGACCTCCTCGGTACCTGACTTCGATCACTTCGGCATTCTCCAGATCTCCTGATCCTTCGAATGAAATGAACTTCCACTATACTTGGCATCGCCTTGAATTATGCTTTTGGTTCTGGTCTGATCATGCTATGAGTAAACTTGGCCTCAAGTACAACACGAGTGGACGAAAGACATAAAAGACTCCATCGCCAACATGCAATCAACTTCAGCAGTAGTTCACTCTTTCACTATCTTCACTCCCACATAGGGCCGGACCTCCTTTCCTTCGCTTCTTCAGTCATTCGCTCAACTCGTTCGAGACGAACATTCGATTTTCAATCATAGTAACCGAGTCCTTCATTTCGATCACCATGTACATTCAATCCTCAATCCTGATTACCGCTCTTGTCGGTCTTGTTGCGGCCGGTCCGGTTGAAATTCGTCAGCTTGGTCTCGGTGGTACGGGAAGTACCTCCAAAGAATTTTCTCAGGGTGGATGCAGAGACATTTTGTTTGCCTGGGCCCGCGGATCCACTGAAATTGGAAATATGGTACCCAGATACTCAACACAAATGACTGCAAAATGCTAACTTCAACAGGGCAGAGTTGTTGGCCCCCCAACCTCGAACGGATTGAAAAGAGAATTTGGTGCTGACGCCGTTGCAACCGAGGGTATCAGCTACGCTGCCACGATTGGCACAAACGCAATCCCGGGAGGTACTGACGCAGCTTCCAAGAAGCTCATGCAAGACACACTCAACGCCATGGCGCAAAAGTGTCCAGATTCGGTCATTGTGGCTGGTGGCTACTCTCAGGGCGCTGCCGTCAGCCATCGTGCTATTGAGGAGCTCGATGCCAGTGTCCAGGAACAAATTGCCGGTGTGGTCCTCTACGGCGACACACAGAAGCAGCAGGACGGGAACCAGATTCCCAACTTCCCTGCCGATAAGGTCAAGATCATTTGCCAACCCGGAGATGCTGTCTGCAGAGGTACTCTTCTTGTCCTTCCAGCTCATTTGACGTACGGTTCGCGCGCTGATGAGGGTATCGAGTTCTTGGTCCAGCAAGTCAAGGGTGCGCAGGCAAAGATCAAGTCCAGAAACGCGAAGCGTAAGGCGGAGAGAATGGCTGTTGGCTTGGCTGCACAGGTTAAAAAGGTCGCCGTTGCCCTCATTGCTTAAATGTTGATATGTCTCTGGTGGACTACGACTGCGTGCTGTTTTTGCAATGTGCAGGACACAAACTCAAGTCGTCTTGCCTAGGCATTTAGTCAGGTACTTGTTTACTTTCTTTGGTCTCGAACAAAGATACTACAATCTAGACAAACCTTTTTGCATTGGATACAAGCGCGCAATTTCTGAAAAAGTTTCAGAGGTAGTGGTGGAAAATTCGTGTGTATTGTGGAAAAAGTGTAGGCACTTAAAGGGCTACAAAAACTCATTTTATTTGATTCGGTGGCATAATTCTGCAATTAAATACCCCCAGACAGTAATATCAAGACTAAGAGTTGTTAGCCGTGGCATATGGGCTCTTCCGCAACATGAGAGACTACGCAAACTGAGTCACCAGCATAGCAAGGCAGTGAAGGGAGGGAATAATCAACAAGTCACGTAAACAGCCTCTCTCGCTTAATGCCTAACCAAACAGTAAGAGCAAATTTCTGTAGACTTATAAATCTTACTTTTTTTCCTACTTTCTTCAGGTTAATAAGGATGTTATTGTTTTGTAAATGTGAGTATTAATTTGCTATGACTTCTTGTACCATAGAGCTTGCGTGTCCTTCATGAAAACGTGTATCAAAGTTATACTAATGGTGCTCTATAACAAGCTTATTGACTAGAGAAAACTAGAGAATATCGTACACTATTGTACATACTAACAGTGACTACGTAGCATATCCAGAACACAACCCTGTCGCGGACAAGGTTATAGTTGGGGCTTATGCTACCACGATTATACTTGCGACGCCTGAACCACTTTACAAGCGAGTAGCCGAAGAAGACATCAGTCCTAAAAAGCCCAAAAAGCGATCGATGCGTCCTTATTGCATTGCGTGCAAGAATGGTACGACTACGAAGCCGAAGTGTGACGATGTCCTGCTCTGCACCAGCTTTCTCAACAAGAGAATTGAAGCCAGATGCATACATGATCCGGCACATGTTAACAAATTCAATTCCACTCCCTCGTTGGGGGAAGATGTGGGTGGCGCAGATCCAAAGAAAACCCAACATTCGGCCAAGTCTATCAAGTAGGACAAGAACACCGGAATGCCATACGGGACTGTGAGGGATGGTAGGCAGGCTAAGAAAAGCTAAGTGCCTTGAACAACGGTTGAAAGGGAAGGCTGAAACCCATTATATCCTTCTATGGCAGAACACACTCGTTTGGTCCGATTTGTGTCTAAGATCCCACGACCTGCTCCACTTGCCAGCGAACACGGCCAATCCTTCTCTGATCACAATCATGCTTATTATCTTTCAAGTTTCAAGAGACACTCAAATCAGCTTCTCAGAAGTATTGACAGTCTACCGATATTTAAGAAGCCTGCAGATCGTGATAGCTACATAGATCTTTTGCTGCATTACTGCTGAAAGCTTGGGGAACGAAAAGCTGTTAAAGACCTTCTCCTACGTTCGAGCTTTGCTGTAACATGAGAGGACGTTTCACCAGCCATCGTAGACATCCTCGTGCTTAAAGCCGAGATCTGCATATGTCGAGTGAACCACAGCGTTAGCAATCCACTTCCAGTCATCTTGCGTCGTCGCAGTGTTAGGATCCTCAGCATTCGTGGACAGGGCTTTTTGGTAGTCAAGGTCCCCTCGTATGTTGGGGGAAAGCGAACTACAAATTCACGAAATTCTGTGAATATACAGAGCAAGTCAGACCAGCTCCCTTGAAAAAAAAAAACTGCTTGATAGATGGGTTCAAGACAACAGCACTCTTTGTACAATTTGCAAATTCATCTGAAACCCAGTAAAGACCTCCAGACTTTGTCACAGAGGTCCAACATTGACTCCTACTGCACCTGGTCCTTTTCAACAACTTGAGTCGTCCTGTTCTGGTCCTACAGTGAACGGATGGAAAGCGTCGCAGGCCACAGCCCAGATAGTGGCCCAAGTGTAGATATAACTGGTGTCCGGCTGTTCATCATTTACTGGAGGTCCATTCGCGAAGAAATGATTGAAACAAGTTAGAAGCCGATAGTCAAGCAACGTGACGAGGTTAAGTATAGCGCAGATCGATAACAGAGCGAGAGTGCTCAATTACTAACGCCGATATGCTCTTCGAACAGGCTTGTAACCACACCTGCAGGCGCTCTTCGTACTCCATATCCCAAAAGTAGGGCCGCAGATGGGTACGAGCAGTAGCCGAATCGTTTAAGCCGCGAGGTTGACGGTGCAGCAAGGAGGGTTTTCGATCTTGTCCTTGATGAACGCCGCCTGACGACGCACCCTCGCCTTTGCTTCGCCTCCAGTATTCTTCGTATTTTCCACTGCTTGGTTGTGAAGTTCATTTTAGGAAGAGGTCCAGTCGTGCTCAAGGGTGTCTGCCGCTGTGGTTCGTTCTTGAACTTGCTCAAGTCGGGCGATGCGGGCCGCCTCTGTCTCGTTGGCGGGCACTTCAAGCTCGAAAGCTTATGCCTCGACATGAAGGTTGTTGAGAATAGTCTTGTAACTAGTCAGCGACATGGCAGTTTGTGGTGTTGGGTGAGACTTACAGAGACGGTCAAAGTACACGCCCGGCCTTTGACAAACCGAGTGGTCTACGAACCCTTGCCGAACCGCTGGCCGTGCACCTCGAACTCGACGACCGACCGTAAGTTCTTGATGAATGTCGCTTGAGCACCTAGGGTGGCACCGCCTCCAGCCACCTCCTCTTTGCCATCTCCGGAAGTAGCCCCAGCCTGCACATGCTCTCTGTCTGTAGCTTTGTTAGCAACAAGCTCATCTTCTGGGCGAGCTGTGTACCCGCTGTTAGTAGAACCGACAGTTTAGGCTGTTCTCTAGTTATGAAGCTTGTTGCAGAGCACAGTTAGCATTACCTCTATAAAGATTTTACTCAAATTCGAGAGCTCTGTTATAAAGGAAGTCATTTTAGACTAGAGAATAAACACGAAGAACAATGGTAGTGTTATTAGTTTAGACATAGTAAGAAGAAGGTGAGATGAAGAAGTCTATAAAAGCTTGCTCTTACTCATGTCAGGCTTTAGATAAGAGAGCGTGTCCGCAGTTGCTGCATTTGCAACCACGTCTCTCACCTTGAAAAGTGTTTGTAGGACCGCTACAGATATCGTGGCATGGCGAAAGCTCCAGCAGTCAGTTATACCATTAAGAGGACGGACAATTTGACGAATTCTGAAGGAAGACGAAAGCAAGCCTGAAGGTAATTCCTGCTTAGATCTTGTTCACTCTGGAATCCGGCGCCCGCACTTTGGCTTTCGAAAGGGAACGTCTCCACGATGGATCTTGAGATTGGCTCTCTCGGCTTTTGATTCACATGAGACGCTTCAAGACATAGTTCTCATTGGAATAACAAGCAGAGGGTGGTAGTACTTACGACATCGAATGTTATGGCACGTTCTAGATAACACAATTACGTTTCCTTCAGCACTACTCCGCAGCATGGCCAGCGTTGACGTTTTCATCATCGCACCATTTGCGGCACGAACAATGTGTAAAACTGGCACATTTATGTTTTGGATTAGGCCATTTTGAGAGTGTCAGTGTTACCCTCCACGTTCTTTCAGCGCCTACGCATTCCATCTCACACGCGCAGTGATATCGTCAACCTCACATACTTCTGATGTCGATGTGAACGTTGAGTTTCAGCGAGACGTTGTAACCTTGGAGGTCCTGCGCTTGGAACACTCTTGCGGTGGCAGGTGCAAGATGATGATTTGGTGGAGCAGCGCCAAGTACGCCGAGTCAGCCGCAGGGAATTCAGTTCTTACAATTCAATCCGGCCTGGGTACTGGAATTGATGCGTGGTTAGCTCAAAAAGAAAGTAACCTTGTTCATAACTACGTGACTTGCTGCTGCCTGCTGTCTGGGTGGAGCGCAGGCTGCAGGCGGCCCGTGCCAGATCACATGACGCTAGCGTGCCAAGCTCTGCAGCTTGCTTAAATACTGTACCGCCCTCCATCCTTCGTAAAACATCTGAGTGGTAAGTTTTCTCCCCACCCCCATTGTCCCATCTCCCAACTGCACTACCGACCTTTGAGGGCTTCGCTAACAACGTGCAGCATGGGCTTTACGCTTACCAGTGAAGATTCGTCTGAGGTAGCGTTTTTGCTAGTTGAAAACTACAACTATGACCGCTCCAGTTGGTCTTCGGATCGGCTGGGAATTTTTGTATCCCATTTACTGCTGTCAGTTGCTTTTCATTGATTTCTGTGGCTTGCCGCGAGATTGAGGAAGGACACACTCACACCATCTGCAATTTCACTACATGGGCGCACAACAACACACCGGCGACGGATTCTCACCCGCCCTCAGCTCAAGCTCTTCACCTCGCAGACCGTTACGGTAAAACCAACGTACAGCATTTCGCGCGCCGTCGCGCCTGCTATCCGCAACTGCCACGCGCCGCCCTCAACGTCACCGCCTGCCTACACCTATCGAACAATGAAGAAAACGACAATCTACATGTGACCATCAGCGTACATGCTCGGTAGCACACTGTATTACGACAACGCATACCGTCTGTCCCGCGTCGCTCGAACTTGCGTACGGTCCAGCGCTATGAAGGCACTTGCTGGATGGTTGGCGCTGGCCGCACATTGTACGAAAACAGCCCGTGCTGACCAAACAACTTTTAAGTCACGACATGACCCATAACGCATTTGGTACAACTACGCTCACACCAAAGCATATCGACATCACTGTTCCAGTCTTGTCATTTATCGAGCAAAAGAACGCCGGCTAGCGCGCCCAGTGCGCCAGACTGATCAAACGACCAGGAGGCCCTTCCTACTGCTATCGAGCACGAGCGATCGATTCTTCGACCCCCGTCCTGCGCCGTTGGTACCCTTGGGTTGAAATCGAAGGAGTCATAACGAGCGGATGGCTTACCTGGAGACTTGGAGGTGGCTCGCCAATGTCTATATCATACAACTGTGGCCTGGCAGGAAAAGATCAAACCTGTGAACGCGTCAGGCCGTTACTTCGTACATTCGGTGTCGCAACGCGCATGCGTCCTTTGCAGAACATTGATATATGGCTGGAGACCAATACACGATGCGCGGTTCGCATGGTGGACAACACGCCTAGGTCATGGATACCGATAATGCGGAAGCGGTGCGCATGAGGTTGGCACAGCACAGCACTGGCACAGTATACACCCAGGGCTCCGCGCCTAGTTTCTTCCGCAGTCGGGAGAGCCGATCTTCCCCCAGGATTTGATCCCATCGTCGACGGCTGCATACGAGATCTGGAGGCGGAGTCGTCAGAGCCATGTATCGCAGAGATCAGAGCAGATGCTTGATCCATTCCTGGTGGCTTGCCACCCTCATTTGCGTCCATGCCTACTTTGCAGCTGTTTACCGAACCCTTGTTGACCGCGTTCAACCTCAGGTGACAACACCGCGCCTTCAAATGCATACGGCACACAGTCTCACACATTTTGAGAGCCGTCATTGACACGGCATTGACACGGTGACGAGCGGCTGTCCCTGCTCCGGCTTGGATTCGGAATCCTGCTCATCGTGCATGCCAGGAAGGACCAACACAATCGTACGATATGGGAACTATCGGCCCTGGCCCACAGCAACGCTTCATTCCTAAAAAGCAATCGAGAATCGGGGGTCATTCGCTACAGCCTCCTATTGGTTCATGCCTGTTCTCTCGTAGCTCCAGTCCGTTATTGACTATAAGCGGTGGTAATATGCACGTGTATCACAGAACGCAAGGCTCGAGCAGTCGCATGAGCTGAAATGCAAGGTAATCCTGACATGGACTATACAAACTTACCGAGCTCTTGGCGTGGGTTTCCTATCACATCACAATTTGTTATCCTACTGATTGCATGGCACGGCACTCACGGCATATTCAACAGTGATCAGAGGGTCACGAGTAGGCAGACAGCGGCACTTGTAAGGGGCGCAAGCTTGATGCACCGACGAGTTTCCAGCCCGTGAGACGGACTGTGCTTCGAGCATACCAAGTCTTATGGTCTTATGGAAACGCTCATGCTGGCGAGCTCACAAGGCCGATGCGCTGGAGTTGCTTTGCGCGAGTAGCTGCAACAGATTGCTCCAGTCACTGAGCTCCATTCATCGTGTTCGGTGCCCGCTTTGCTACTACTTCCACCGTGCTTCTACCGTATTCGTAAGACATCTCCAAAGGTTACAGCTTGTCAGAGCATGCAAGAAATGCTGTCAAAGCAACAATCGACTGAAAGTTTGTTTCTAAGATTGGTACGAGGCTGTCGAGTGTGTCGGAGCCAAAAACCCCCACCTGTATATTGGCCGGGGCAAGTCCGACTAGAGTGGCGGCAGGTTACCCGAAACTTCAGGGTCTTGATACACGATTGTCATGAGAGCTACCGGTTCTGTAGCTTAACGTGTAGCTTCGCCGCTATAGGAACATGATCGCAGTCTTACCTGTGTGGTAGCATTCGACACATGCAGATGCAATCGTTGCGAATTGTCTGTTTGCTCATGAAATCTATAAGGACCCGGAAAAACCAAATGCTAAAAGATGGGGTTGGAGCTGGCAGCCTACGGTAGCGTTTCAAAGTCGTCCGATACGTTTGAAGCCCGCTTTTAGACCAGGTAGCTTTGGGCACGGTCCTCTCTCGGTTATGATCTGCGTCAGGATATGAGAGTAGTCGCAATCCCATCACGAACTCCTGGCCACGACCACCGTTTGATGACCCTCCAGGTTATCACTACACCAAATGCCTCAGCTTGCAGATGTTCAATCAAAGGCGGCAATGCTGCAGACGGCAGTGCGACAACAAGACATGGCAGACACGGCCAGATGCTTCTTGGTATGCGGCTGCACACCATCTTCAACCGGTCCCTGTCAAAAACTGCACCTAGGCCGGTGACATGCGACGTGCGACATGCGACGCCACAGCCCTGAATCAGTGCCTCAGCCAAGTTCAGGACCCAAAGACTAGCCTTACAAGGCCGTCGCAATGGCTGCCACGGTTTCTACACTAGGGCTATAGTTGAGACATTATCGCCCCTCGGTACCTACCGCTTCTAGCAGTTCACTGCCATTTTCGGCTCACCTCCAATCACGACCATGTAGCGACATGGATCCTTTCCTGTTCCTGCACGTATTCTGCGACTATTGTCACGCACATGATGGTGGTCGCTGCAGGAACGTGGCCAGGTGTGGAGGTGCTCTGACCCTAGCCACCTCCGCGGTCCAAGTCAGGGCACAATATCTGGAAACCGCACATGCCTGCAAGTCAACTCTAAGGGCACTGTGATCTCACCAATGGAGGCAGTGTCGACTTAACGACTCGTGCAGCAAGCGTGCATCCGCGTTTCCACTCGGGCAGCTGTCTGACATGGCCAACCGGTTCCTTCCTAGGTTTGTCCTAGTCCGCCGTCTATCTGAAGTCGCCCTGCATCTACACTCTCCTCACTCAAGGTGCCCCTCTCAAAGGCTCCGATATTACCACCATGGATTGAGGAGGGACAACTTACTGGTGGCTTGCTGTATTTGGTCTTTCTAATCATTCTAATACGTCGGGTGCGATCACTCAATTCGAACTCCAACCGCAATGCTCGACAACGCTTCGCCCGCTGGCATCCGGGTGAACACGGTCGTCCTTGCGTTCACACTCGTTGCTGGAACCGTTGTTTTTCTTCGATTATTCACAAGACTGGTATTGACAAAGGGGGCTGGCTTTGAGGATGTCTGCATTGCTATTGCTATGGTAAGTTGCAGCTCACCTGTCCTGAACAACATCTGCTAACCTTTGCAGGTCTTGTCTATTGCCCTTGCGGTGGTCACCTCAGAGCAGGTGATGCACGGTCTTGGAAAGCATCTTGTTGACCTTGGTGCTGGAGATGCTACTATTGCTCTGCAGGTAAGCACCCTATGCCAGACTGAGCTTCTGATCAATGCTCACACTGCAAACACAGATGTTCTGGGCTAGCCTTTGGATTTACAACCTCGCACTCACTACAACCAAGGTGTCCATCCTCGTCCAGTACATTAGAATCTTCCCCCCACGCCACTTCCGTTGCGCTTGCTATGCTTTGTTGTGCATCGTCACCGCATGTGGCGCTTGGGGCATATTTGGTAATGTCTTCTTGTGCTACCCTATCAACTTCTTCTGGGACAAATCGGTCAGGGATGGGCGATGTATGAACGAGTATATTACATGGTTCAGCACGGCAGGTCTGAACATCGCGCAAGATGTTATCATCCTCTTTCTTCCGGTTCGAGTCATTCGAAGCCTCCAAATCAGCAGAAGTCAAAAGAAGGGACTGATCACCATGTTCGCTCTCGGTGCTAGGTAAGAGGCGGTCTTTAGTGGCCAATCTCAGGAGCTTCACCGCTAACGACAAATCCAGTGTCATTGTGGTATCGACCGTTCGCTTGTACTCACTGGATAACCTTGCCAACTCGAGCGACGAGACCTTCGACAACTCTGACCAAGCGATCCTGTCTGCTGTCGAAGTGAACGTAGGCATCATCTGTGCTTGCCTCCCAGCGATGCGCCCTCTGTTTGCTGTGATGCTGCCAAAGTACTTTTCCTCAGCACCCGCATACACGACCGTACCGGCAAACGACATTGAGCGGCCCAAGGATGTGCGCGCATTATCTGTCAGTACTCGAGTGGAGACACCAACCCAATCCATACGACGCAGCCACTCGCGGGCCGGCAGCAGCAACATCTCCGTCGACACGCGTCCTCACACATCCGGGCAGGCCAGCCAGCGCTCTCAATCACGGAATGGAAGCATCACGCACTCGCGCAGTGGATCGAGCCTCTCGGTAACTATACCAGGCCGCAACACCACTGGCCTCTTCCAAGGCTCAGCGCTAAACCCGCTCCGCATGTCACCGGTAACGCTATTTGCGCCACCCCTCTCGCTCCGTCTCGGCCGCCTGTCCGAAGACGATGACACTACCAGCCTGGCGCCTGGAGCGTATAGTCGCCGTCCCAGCGAGACCAGCATTAATCTCACAAGACTGCCGGCCTCGAGGCGGCCGCCCCGGACGCCCGTGAGCACCAAGCCGCTGCCGCTGACGCCGTTTCCCGTAGGCAGCGGTGACTGGACGCGGATCACGGCGATCCCAAGGCCGACGGAGGACGCGTGACTATTGAGCATCTACTCCAAGTACGGGTACGTGCGGTCGAACAAGTCTGCGCGATCGTCAGGGCGACGCAGCGACACGGCGCGTACTGCTGGGGGAAGCTAGGCATGTGGCTCACGCTCGGCCATGAAGGCCCGTACAGAAGCCTGCTCGGTCTGGCAAGTGCGTTGGTCGTCGCGTGTCATGGCATCAGCACACTGAGCACCGGACACTGACGACAAGTCTGTGACCCCACTGTGTCTCCAATACAGGAGTCGTGCTTCACGCAGCTACTTGAGGGTATCACATTCTCCACATCTGGTAGCTCATCACAGCGGACCGAATGGAGTAGTGATGTGGACTTTGTCGAACAAGTCATGCATAAACGGGAGTAACCACGATACCCAGAAGTCATGTTTTTTCACGTTCTCCATCCAGGCGTTGGTGGCTATTCTTTTTTTACTTTTTTCTTTCTTTTTCCCCAATTGTTATCTGTTCTGTTGTACAACAATGACTCAGCGTGCCGTACAGTGGTGTTTTGTTCTTCTCTGTTTCAGGTTGCTTGGGTAGGGTCGAGTGTAATAGTAGAACGAAGAGAAGAGTAATACGATACCAGTCACGACTATCCTCTCCTCTCGTCAGAGATGATGAAATCACAACCACACTGTATGCGCAGACACGGTTATGGGAAGTGAAAGAATAGAATGTCATTGATAGCACGACATGGGCGCCAAGGATATGTAAAAAGAACAAGGACGAGATGATGCTCCAAACGCCGGGACTGCAGAGACGCTAAGAAGACATGGGGGTTCATCGGAACTTGCTCCAGATGACGGCGATGATGAGCAGGACTAGCACCGTGATGATGGCAATGGTGATGATGCGGTTCGTGGCCATGCTGGCGGTGCGTTAGCATGGTCCTGGTCATGCAAAGGGCGTCCAGCTGGAAGGGGGTGTGGCATCAACATGCCATCGTCGACGCGGGTGGTACCAAGGAAGGAAGAGAGCGCTTGCTTACCGTCTCGCCATGCCGCGCAGCGTCTTGATGCTGCGGTCCGTGTAGCTCTCCGACTCGAGCAGGCGCTCGCGCGTGTGCTCGATGGTCTCGCGCTGGCGGTGCAGGTCGCTCAGGGTGCCGGCGCCAATCTGCTCCGTCTCGAGGGCGATGCGCTGCGACTCTCGCAGGCGGCCTGAGGAGCGGTTCAGGCGGTCGGTCCCGCTCAGCAGCTGCTGGCGCTGCTCGAGCTGTGCGTCGCCGGCCTCTGGGTCGTCGGTGTAGCGCGCGCCGAACAGCTTGGCCTTGTCGTTGGTGTACTGCTGCAGCTTGCGCTTGGTGGCGTCGAGGTCCGACTCGAAGTTGCGGAACTTGGCGTTGTATTTGCTCTTGAGGTTGACGGGGATGTTGCTCTTCTCGAGGCGCATTTGGCCAATCTACACGTGCATGTTAGCACGGCTGGCCTAGTGTTGTGTCTGTTTCCATATCTATGTCTGTGTCCATATCTATGTCTGTGTCCATATCTATGTCTGTGTGTGTGTGTGTGTGTGTGTGTGTGTGTGTCTGTGTGTGTTTGTCTGTGTCTGCTTCCATGTCTATGCCTGTCCTGGGTGGTTCGCGTACCAGTTCGTCGGCCTCCTCCAGCGCTCGCTCGGCCTTGCTGATGGCAGCTTTGCGCGGCTCGCCCGTTGTCTCCTTGATTTGCTCCATTTGCTGCGACAGGTCCGCCTGCACCAGCTTCAGCTCGGCCTCGTAGCCACCGAAGCGCTCGGTCCCGGCTTCTGCGTCGAGTAGGTTGGACATGGTCGCTGTCTTGCTCGACTCGTCTCGATTCGGGGACTGTGTGTGGCTTGCGACGGGTGTGCGGTGAAGGAGTCGTGTGCGGCGTGACCAATCGAGGCGCTGTTGATGTCGTCGCTGCGGCCTGTTGACCTGCCGACTCCGGATTCCAGGTCGCAGCAGCGCACCGCATTACGCACTGCCAAGCAACCCTGTCCCTGCCGCATCACGTGACCTACTCCACATCCATGGCCATCTCGAAATCCATCCTCGCCTTTGCATTGTCTGTCACCTGGACATGGCTCTGCGCGACTGTCGCATCGTCATCCACCCTCATGGTTGCTGTTCGGCGTTGCGTAACGTGCCATCCAAGCCAGTATCATCACCACGACAGCTGCCTGACATCAGACGCTCGACGACTGTCTCACAATCGCAGTCTGCGTGTAGTCATGGCTCCCCACTGTACACAGTCTGCGACCAGGGCCTAGGCGTTCGAACAGCCAAATTCAATGCTCCAGGAACCCTTGCTCGACAAGTCACCACCTAGCGCATCATCTGCACATCATCTATTGTCCCTGTACTGTCGCGCCCTACGTGGTGAACCTTCCCACAAGATTTGCCCCGCTTAGCTGTGAATTCAATACGACTTCGGTGTTTTGCCAAAGTAGAGCAAACCAACGTCTCGAAAGCGCGCACTCACAACAGCGCCAAACGTGTTGAACCCGGCCTTATTCTAGCTGAAACCGAATTCGCTTGCAAATCAATGACATCAACACTCTCGTTCTCTGCAGCAATGCCTCCTTCCTCAATCACGCAGTTCTTCTGCCGCCTCCCTGCACCAATTCCCTAGCCTGCCTGTAGAATCGCCACTCGCACTACTCGTGACTCCACACACTCTGAAAGAGATGGAACGAAAACGCATAGCAATCGTCGGCAGTGGCGTCTCCGGCATCAGCGCTCTGTGGACACTGCGCAACGCAGGCCACGATGTTCATCTCTTCGAGGCAGCAGATCGACTAGGTGGTCACACAAACACCGTAAACTGGAAACACAATGGACTCGAGACGCCTGTTGATACCGGCTTCATCGTTCTCAACACCGCTACCTATCGTACGCACGTTCCATGTCCCCTCGACAAGGGTCATGACTGACCTGTCTGTAGCAAATTTCATCCAGTTCCTGAAAGCTGTACATGTTAAGACAGACGCCTCAGAAATGACTTTTGGAGTATCACGAGATGCCGGCGCATTTGAATGGTCAGGCACGTCACTAGGCGCCCTGTTCGCTCAATCTTCCAACACCTTCAAACTCTCCTTCTGGCGCATGATCTTCGACATCATTCGCTTCAATCAATTCGCTCTAGATCTACTATCGATACCTCCAGGGTCAGCTGCTGCCCAAAAAGCGAACCAGGAGAGTATCGGCCAGTATCTGGAGAGGCATGGCTACTCAGATGCATTTCGAGACGACTACCTAATCCCAATGACGGCGTGTGTGTGGAGTACGGGAGCGGACAAGTGCGCTTTGGAATTTCCAGCTCTGACCCTTGTGCGGTTCATGTGGAACCATCATCTGCTAACAACAGTGAGCGAGCGGCCGCCGTGGTTGACAGTGCATCGTGGATCCAAGAACTACATCGACGCCGTCATGACGGAATGCAAAAACATGCACCTGCATCTTAGCACACCAGTCGAATCCATACAACGAAAGGATGGACGCGTCCGCCTAGGTCTAGGGGGTAAGGCTGCCGCCGAAGAGGAAATGTTCGACTCCGTGATCCTTGCCTGCCACGGCGACCAAGCGCGTGCCCTTCTCGGTACCTCTGCCACGCTTGAGGAAAGCGACATCCTCGACGCATTCGAGACAACGCCCAATACTGCGTACCTCCACTCCGACCTCAACCTGATGCCCAAACGTCGCGCCGCTTGGTCAGCATGGAACTATCTCACCACCACCTCGCCAACCCCCTCGGCCCCGAACCCTTCCGGGACCCTCCAAACAGTCAGCTTGACATACAACATGAACATACTCCAGCACATCCCCGTCTCGAAATTCGACAACGTGCTCGTTACACTCAATCCCGAGACACCGCCCGACCCAGCTTTGACGCAAGCGCAGTTCGAGTATAAACATCCCCTGTACAACGCGCGCATGGTCGCCGCGCAGGAAGAGTTGCATCGCATCCAAGGCAAGAACGGCGTATGGTACGCAGGTGCTTGGACAGGATACGGGTTTCACGAAGATGGATTCAGTAGCGGAATGAAAGTTGGTTTGCAGTTGGGCGGTAGTGTACCGTGGGAGGTGAAAGATGCAAAATTTAGCAGAGGGTTAAAGCCTGAATTGAATTGGAAGGACTGGGCTGTGAGGACAGTAGTCGTTGTGGTTCAGTTGTGGATCACCGTGTTGGAGAGTGTAGTAGGGATCAAGAGGCAGAGCTTGTACAGTAATGGGAATGGGTTGATGAATGGTAAGGCAAAAGCTACATAGAAACTTCTCGTTGGCATCAATAGACGCTGGATACCAGGATACAGACACGGTGTAACAACCTCCAACATTGTATCTGTTCATAGTCAGCCCCAGTAGCACTGTCCGGAGTCCTTGGCGACATGTTCGGCAAACAATCTGTGCGAGTTTCCGAGTGGCACGCTGTCTGTGTGAAGGAGAGAACACTAACATCAACCTCGGCATCTTCTTAGCTCGAGCTATTGCTTCACAAGCTCGCTGAACCCTCCTGCAAGCAATGGTGACATCACAACACGATGAGGTAGACCATAGCATCGCGGTTCTTCTGAATTCCAGGCGCTGTCAATTCGTCTGCTCTGTATTGAATGGTGAGCAGGGGAGCAGCTTCCCCGCAAGATACGATGCCGATGCCGACCCTGGTACTGGCTGTTCCCATCATTGCGGGGGGATCGACTGGAGCTACTCTCCTACACTAACCCACGTACCTCGGCGCACCTCAAGATGCCACAAGCTTCCAATAAGTCGCGGCTCTATGCTTTCCGTTCATAGCACGGCTCCATGCAAGCATTGACACCTCTCTCAAAACAAGACATGTCCCTTGGGGAATCCATACGAGGCAGCACGCCCAGCATGACCTCAACGGCCATCTCTGGACTCACCGAGCTCGTCAGTGAACCTCTATTTACTGGCGGGCTCTTGTACCTCCTCACTCGTGGCCCACCGCATCTGCGCGCTCGCCTGCTGGCGCCGTTCCAGTCCACACTCCCCATCTTCTCTAATACACCGAAAGGTGTCGCCAGAATAGCGACTTTCATAACGCTTCTCAAGATCTTGACCACGGCCGGCGTACTGCGCCGCATAAATCAAGCACTTAACCGACTGGCATGGAACAATTGGTCCCTGAGCCGTAGCAGCGTGGGCTGGGTGTTTGGCCCTGCGAAGCAGGAAGTTGTCCTCATCACAGGCGGGAGCAGCGGATTCGGATACGAGATGGTACGGTCGTTTTCCAAACACGCCCGCGTCATTGCTATTGATGTGTCTTCTTTTCCGACTGAGTTAGATACTCTGCCTGGTGTGCATTTTTACCAGTGCGACATCACGGATACGTCTGCGCTTGAGGCGCTGTGCGGGCAGATCAGGAAGGAGCATGGGACTGTCAGTGTGCTGATCAACAATGCTGGTATTGGAATCGGCAAGACGTTGCTTGAGGCGGGTAAATGTCACTGGCCTTGAGAGACACCGCTGACAAGGACATAGACAAGCAATGCGGAGAGCCAGAAGCTATTGCAAGTCAACCTCTTCTCGCATATGGTGCTGATCCGTGAGTTTCTACCCGGCATGCTGGCACAGAAGAAGGTATGCGCTTTCCTTTCTCTCAAATCTTACTCAATGTCAAACTCACCATTCCCAGGGCCACATCGTAAGCATCGCATCCATGGCGTCGTTCGTCGCTGCCCCCGGCCTGATAGACTACTGCATCAGCAAGATCGGCGCACTCTACCTGACCGAAGGCATCCGCGCAGAATGCCTTACCCATTACCCTGGCGGCGAAGGCATATGCACGACTTCCATCCACCCGTCATGGCACCAGACTGGCATTCTCAAGAATGCAGGCAACCAGCTAGAAAAGCAGGGCATTGTGCCTGATCCGCCGAGCAGAGTGAGCGATGTGGTCGTCGAACAGGTTTTGAACGGACGGAGTGGCAGGATCTGTGTACCCAGGAACCAAGAGCGACATATGGGCATCAGGAACTGGCCGCGGTGGGCGCAGGATTTGGCGTTCGGACTGGTGTTCAAGAAGAAAGCAGATGCGGGAGAAAGTGCGACGACAGCGCTGAAAGGTGTTGGCGCTGATGTGTAGGCGTAGGCGTGAGTGTAGAAACAATCACACGTCGGTAGGACAGTCAATTCACCCTGCTCAATCAACCAAATCCACGAGCCCAAAACCCCTCCCTCTTACAATCCAACACAGTCAATGAGATCCAACTAACTCAAACTCACCAACACAGTGTTGGTTCGTCGAACTTCAAGTCCAACGGACACACCGCCGGACCAATATTGTCGGCCCGCCGGCTCGACGCCATTCCGATCGAAGGTTCCGCGGTCAGCAGCTTTGTCAGCCGCACCATCACCCCAACACCAACACAGGATAGACTACTGCTTCTCCATCCATGCCACTCCATGTCACCCAGCACAGTAGTATCTGCAGCCCTACATACACTGAAAGTTGCTCTCCCATCTATCCACAGATACTGAAGTAACATCACCTTCTTGTAAAAGAGGACTGTAAAGAGTGTTTGATCAACTTTCTGATAGCTATTACTGCTGCTGTTGTTGCTGAATAATCGTACTGTTTATCTGCAGGGCTGGATAAGGCCTTCCATATGCTGGTCCATCGGACGTGGTACATGTAAGATTGTACAGACGAGCCGTGGCGCATATAATTGTGGACCGACCCGCGTTGTGGAGCCGCGTAGCTGGGGGTTGTAGTGCCTGGTGCGGCCTGGTTGGTTGGTCGCAGACTGCGAGTACGACGCGGGGTTAGGCTGGGGAGTTACATGTCCGGATGAGGTGTTGAATTAGTAAGATGGTGTTGGATGGTGAGGGGTGCGGACGAGTTGTGGGGCAAGGTTTGTTATCACCTCACGGTGGGTGTGGGAAGGGTATATATTGATGCTTCGCTGCTGTTTTGATAGTAGACATCCACCCATCTGCAAAAGCTACCAAACAACCTCAGATCAACAGTCCTTATTCTGTACCAATCACCTAACATGTCTTCCAACTCGTCCCTTGAACCTATAGTCATCTACGGCAAGCATGGCCCCAACCCACCCAAAGTGCGCATGTTATGCGAAGAACTGGGACTCCCATACACGCTCATCGATACGCAATTCCCGGATCTCAAGAAACCAGACTTCCTCGCCATCAACCCCAACGGCCGCATGCCCGCCATCCAGGACCCAAACACAGACCTCACGCTGTGGGAATCCGGCGCCATCCTCGAGTACCTGGTGGAAAAATACGACACTGCGCACAAGTTCAGCTTCGCGCCCGGAACCAACGACGCCCAGCTCGCGCGCCAGTGGCTCTTCTTCCAGGTCTCGGGCCAGGGACCGTACTATGGCCAGGCGTTGTGGTTTACAAAATACCACCCGGAGCAGGTGGCGTCGGCGCAGGACCGGTACTACCGCGAGATTGAGCGTGTGACATCCGTGCTGGATGCGCATCTCAGCAAGCAGGAGAAGGGGACTGATGGGCCGTGGTTGGTTGGTGGCCGGTATTCGTATGCGGATTTGGCGTTTGTGCCCTGGCAGTACTTTATCGATGTTGGGCTCCAAGGCAAGATTGATTTCAGTCCGTATAAGGAGGTGAAGGGCTGGATGGAGAGGCTGAAGGCCAGGGAGGCGGTCAAGAAGGTCATTGATGAGTTTCCTGGTTCGAAATAGATTGGAAAAGCGTTTTATTGTGGTAGTGGTTTGTGTAATGGACTTGTTTTTTGCTCACATCGATTCAGACTCTCCACTTAACGGGCTTCAGCTTGAGTCTCATCCCGTTGACGGGCTTGCTCGTGATTGTGCCGCCGACAATAACCTCCTCGTTTGGATCAGCCATCTCCATCTCGAAATGGCCAACAAACGCAGCAAGTAGTGCTCTCAACTCGGCCCTGGCGAAGCGCTCGCCGATACAACTACGTGGTCCATGAAGGAACGTCAAGAAGGCGAAGTTACTGTCTGCGCCACCGTTCATTGTTGCCCGACCAGTCGCCTTGTCGATCCAGCGTTCGGGCACAAAGTCTTCGGCATTCTCGCCCCACAGAGCTGGATTACGGTTGACGGCCCAGGGTACCACAAACATCATGGTGCCCTTGGGTATGAACACGCCGGCTACGGTAGTGTTGCGGATAGAGAGACGCGCAGTAACCGGGATGGTTGGATACAAGCGGAGGACTTCGTTGCACACACCGTTGAGATAGGGCATGCTTTCCAGAAGACCGGCAACATCAAAGTCAGGGTCGGAGAGAGCCTGCGGATCTGGTATGTACTCCTGGATCTCTGAACGGAGACGGTCTTGCATGCCTGGGTGCTTCGAGAGTAGGTGCGATGCCCAGGTAAGCGCTGAAGAAGTAGTTTCGTGACCGGCGGCCATGAAGGTGAGAAGTTGATCGACGAGGTTCTCATCCGAGAAATTGTTGCTTCGTATCATGATAGACAGGATGTCTCGACTTTCCTGGCTCTCCTGCTTCATCTTCGCCTTCCGGTCTACCACAAAGTCCGTACATATCCTCTTGAGATTGCCAGTCGTGATCCTGACTCTTTCGTTCAATTTCCACGGCAACATGGCAATAAGTCGCGGCGGGAAGATGAGATGACACACAAAGTATATCGCTTTCTCTGAGGTAGGCTCCAGGATCTCCTCGTAGTTCTTGACAAGCTCGTCGTCACTGCTCCGCAACGATGCAATGTCGCGTCCCAGACCCGCGAGTCCGATGATATCAAGCGTGACCTGAGTCGAGTAGTGGCCGATCTCGAGTATCTTCGAAGCGTCATCTGCCAACGAAGCCTTCACGGCGTCGCAAAACTCAATCGACTTTGACCAGAACACCGGGTACAGCTCTTTGATATGTCGGAAGTGGAATGCAGGCATAATCTGCTTGCGGTGGTGCTTGTGCTCATCGCCCTCAGTCATTAGGAGACCATCACCGAGAAACTTCCGCAAAAACGCACGCGACCACGGCGGTTTCTCAAAGTCGTAGCTTTTGTTCACAAGAACGTCCGCTAGAGCCGCAGGGCTGCTCACGATCAGCCTGTCAGTGTGGAAGAAGCCTAGGGTTCGAATGATGCCATCGTTGGGTGTTGCTTTCATAATGTTGAGATGCGCTTGTCCTGGAGGACGCCGGAACATGATCAATCCATGTCCGACGAGTGGCTTGAAGCCACTTGCTTGGGGTAGGTGTCGAAGCGGACTCAAGAGGAAAGGGTATAATATGAGCTTGTAGATACCGTAAAGAACGAAGTTGAATGTCAGCAAGGTAAAGAAGAGAGATGCAAGAGTGCTTTCCGCGACGAGGTTAGGTAAGAGGTAGAAAACAAGGACCGACTCTGGCAGTGCTGCCAGAGCTACATTTGCGCGTGTGAGTTCCATCGTTACGACAAGATGTCGGATGCAGAAGAATTGCTGCTGTTATAAGCCTGTAGATAATTTTGAAATGCCAGGATGAGCTTGCGTATGCTTTCAAGATAACTAAGGTATAGTTGTTTCTGCCAGCTTGTGACGTCGATCGTGAACACGGCCTCGGCTGGATGAAGGTCTCCGACGAATAGTGTCACGGATCGTAGTCTTCCGGAAAATCCAATGGAGCAGTAACTGCGAACCTCCCGACACATCCTGCGCCGGCTTCTCCTGATCCCACACGAGTGTCTGGGGCAAAGATGCGATTTTGTTGGTTTTCATGGCATTGTCGAAATGCGAATGCGAGTGGGGGCAAGTGGCGGTCTAAACTCTTTTGAGTAAAAAGCCGAGGCCCGGGAAACGCACATGTTCAGGCTTCCTTTCTCGTTCACCAACTTCATTCCTACAACTTTCCAGGCAGACATTTATCGACCGCTTGTGGAAATCACTAACAAGGATGAGTGTGTACGCTGCGACTCCGCAAGCTTCGCCTGTTCTGGCTTATCTTGCGATGGGCATCAGGCAGCAGCTAAAGCAAACGCCTTCCCTCAGCTACTCCATCTTGCGCAAGTTGAAAGGGCGATTCTGCTGCACAAAGCAAGGCGCTGGAAATCTGCGCATTTCGGTAAAGGTTGCAACGGTCATATTTTGTTGAGATTTTGCTTGCTCCAATCCCATGTCTGGACGAATTGCAAGAACATGCATGCAGCAACTAGACCCTAGCACTTGGTTCCTTCTCAAGTGCATAGTTAAAAACGGTTTAACGCTAAATCATCTAACAAGCTCAACGTTCTTCTGTAGAAGTCAAAGGTAAGAGACAATCCTACACATGCACTTATCTAGACGTCTTTCCAACGCACCACCAATAACCTTCAGTCAACTTATCAAAAGGTGCTCCATCCACATAGATAACTTTCCATTCTTACCAGCCAAACCACGATTCAACCCATTCCTCCGACAACCTCACAGCCTTGCCATACAAGTACGCCTATAGTAACACCCACCATATCCAGCCAAAAGACTCTGGAAATCCATCACCAGTCACCACGCCACCACCAAACGAACCTCCAAAGCACCACGCCATCAGATCAAGCGCTGAACCGACTGCCACTTACCCGCACCTTGAGACGTACTTATATCCCACCCCACGAGCCTTCGATCCAAGTCCCAAGGCGACAAGGTCTTCGACCCTGCAAACCACCTTTCTGATTCTTTTCCAGCTTGAGACAGCTTCCATCAAACGTCACAATATCGCATCCCAGCAGTCCCGTCAGTCCGCACGAACCCAAATCCAGATAGCGGTGCACGAACGCACAGTCCCGAGCCCATTGACAGAAACAAAGTCCGACGTGATACAGGTACAATCCAGCCGTGTCGATACTCGCATGCACAAAAAACCGTGACTTTGGATTTCTCGCAACGTACGTTGTTCAACGCTCGTGCGAGGAAGAAGTCTGGAGGTGCTGGGGAAGTGAAGTTCTTAAATTTTCGTTATGTATAATGTCTACCTTGCATACCTAGACCGACCTACCTGCGGAACGCGCGATTTTCGTTTTCCTATCCCACGATTTCTTATACCTACACTACACTACATACACTACACTACATCTACTTACTCCCAAAAGAATGCAACCCGCAGCACAACCCCCCACCCACTAGACACCGCACTTTCCAAGGCAAGGGCATTCCATACCAACAGCGCAAGAAACGGGCACGGTACCCAGTCCATCTCAACCCAACCAACACCACCAACGTCAGAGCCAAGGTATGGTAAAAGCCAAGCAAAAGCCAGCCAGCTACTGTACAACCCAGAACTAAGACAGAAGTTTGAATTTAGGTTTAGGTTTATGCGATATGGGATACGGGCTCTAGCAGCTACTGCCTACTGAGAACTCCCCGAGCCGGAGTAGTAGCCGGAGTAGCGGCTAGTGGTGCGTGCGTGCTGTAGCTAGCTAGCTACCCAACCCGACTATTCGGTAGGTAGGTAGGTAGCTAGCTGTGCGGTACGGGAAGAAGAGGGGAAGGGAAGACGGGTAAGATGGTAGGGAGGAAAAGGGGTTAAAGGTGAGGTGAGGCGAGGTGAGGTGGGATACTAGAGTGGAGCTAAACAGAACTATCAGAAAGTCTGTTTTGTACGAGATACATCGTACTAAAATGCAATAACCACGGAACCATACTTCTTCCTTCACTCCAGGGTTAGGTAGGTGGGTAGGTAGGTTACCTCTTTGCTGGAGGGACAGATAGAGGGGGTGATGCTGTGCGCAGTGTACAAGAGTGCGGGGGAGATTAAGGAAGAAAAAAAATGTTAGGATGGCGTGTAGCATCAGATGTCAATTAATTCCTCGCGCGGACCCTGATGTACGTGCAACGATCAATGAGAGTGAACAACAAACGCAAACAGCCTGAAGAAAAACTTCGAGCATCTCATCTTGAATCAGCGCCCTGAAAACTGGGACCTCGAGCAGCTTGGATACAGAGTTTCCACGCGCAGCTGCTATTTGTGGGTCGGGGAGTGTTGCCGGACAATTAAGCATTTGGCTAGCGCGCTGATACGATACCGGTGCTTTTTCCAACACTGGGAATTGTCATGACGGTGTAACGTGAGATATGCCGGCTTGGGGCTAGGTTCATGCTACTCAGCAATGTATGTACGACGGACTTGTCTCCTGGCGCTGGAAACGCGTGGTCCGTGGATGGGTTGTTGAGCAGGATAAGTTTGGGAATGGTGAGGACGAGAGTTTGCGGCGTTGTTCCTTTCCTCGCTCGTCTTCTGCTGTTGGTGTCTACGCCCTGGTCCTCCTGGGGACAATGCTGGGCCTAGCACACGTCGGTAGTTGGATCGAAGTACGGGTCAAGATCTCGACTAGACCTGTTTGTCCGTGGAGACAAGATCCAGCCTTTCTGAGATCGGACAAGCTGGGCTCACCCACGCCACGGATCCTGTCTAGCGGCTTGCCCGCAATCAGACACGCGTTTCATCGAGGAGCTGCTGTGATTGGGATGCTCGCGAGTACTACCCGACGCGACATGTTCCAAGGCTAGAATTGCGCGACTCCTGGATCTGCACTCGTCTGGCCTGTCGTTAGTTAGCCTGCCGTTCGACTTTGGATCGCGGTGCGCATGGCCCCGCCCCGCAAACGTCAGGTCGTGTTAGGCTCGCCTGGGCCCCGCGCGCGGAAGCGGCTCCCAATCCGGGCTTTGAGTAATTAATACGAGGGTATGCAGAGTCTAATCATCAGAACAGGTAGATGTGTCGTGTCTTTGCATGGTGACATTATGGAAGACTGGGTGTAACGCGTTGCTTTTGGCGTGTTGATGGCCGCAAATCCCACGGCGCATGAAATGCAGTGAAGCAGAAATGGTTACTAGTCGATACATGGTCCTCTGGTAGATGGAATGCCAGGACATGCATATAGCGGGGGCGGAGACTGTCTATGTTGATAAATTTGTTGAACGTCCGGATGTCATTCCTCGCATTATTGGCCACTCACAAGGGACGGAAGTCCTATCAGCCATGCTTGTGGCACGGAATAAACGCTTTTTAGGCAGCTGGCGAATGAGATTGCCTCAGAAAGCGGCGCCACAATGCGCCTACGATATAGCAACCGATAATGTGTCAGTGTGTTCGCCACCCAAGCCAGCCTGACAGCTCATGTTGTTGTCGCATGCATGGTACTTGTCATGCTTGGTAACGAAAGAGTCTGACGCATCGTCGGACGATCGGGCCCTACATACAATAGTGCCTTTGTGCAGATGGAGCGCTTCCACTAGAACGGAAAGTTGGAGTGTCTTGCTGCCTCCGAAGCTGCGGACTCGGGGCCAAGCCGACGCTAACGGATTGCGTAGGGTGAAATTTGCTGATTGGCAGTCGGGGAAATGGGCCGGACGCAACGGGGCCTACTCCACTGTGTAATGATAGCCTTACCCGAAAAGAGATTCGGGCTTAGTGAGGACGTCTGTTGTACATCATCATAACGTCGCGATCCTCAATGAAGCGCTTTGCAGGGGACGCGAAGAAGTTCCGTTAGTTGTTCTTGTTGATGCAAAAACAGCAGCCATGTCAAACACAGTACAAGGTAAAATGCACTCCAAGGCCCCCACCCCAGCGAGGTTGGAAGAAGTCGAATCTCTTGAAGCGAGCGGGCAGGTAGCGCGTGTTCCAAAAGTAGACAAACGCAGGGGTCCTGGAACCATGCCTCCCGAGGCTGGCTGCTCATTGGTGCGGCGAACATCTCCCATGGACTTGACAGCTATTCGACTGTATCAGCAAGTGTCCAAGAGAGGCCTGAAAACGCTGAAAGGTGCCTTTCGAACCTCATAGCCCGCTAAAACTGGAGCCGCACGCATACCCAGAAGAACGTCAGCAGTGCGGCCAAGCTACTATCTCCATCCCATCGCCACCGTCATTATTGGTGCTCTGAGACCTTATTTACCTTGTGGATGAGCGTTTGTTCGTGGAAACACCACAATCTCGGTCGGCGGCGTTCGCATGTAGACCATGTTTGCAGCTCCGGTATATCCAGCCAGAGTGGCGACGACGCCGCTAATCGGACAGCGTAAAATTGCAATTCCCCGGTTACAGAGAGCCGGTCAACAACATGCGACCAAGGACAGACGCCGAGTTCCGCGCGCATGCACAGCTGTACGTCGCAGACTCCCAGAAACAGAAAGACGCTGGCACAATCCCGTCTACATTCGTCGTATCTGAGGTTGTCGCAATCATCCGATAGGTCGTGGCTAATAGCACCCCCACGTCTAGTGTCGGGCTCACAAGATCAAGTGCACCGGTGAAAGGCCGCACTGTAAGCACTGCGCGACTACGAGCCGAGAATGTGTGTATATTCTGCCTCGCAAAGACAGATTGAAGATGTAAGGCCAAATCCGGTCATGTGCTCTGTCCCATGCTGATAGAGTCAGCGTTACAGAGCGATGCCAGCAAATGACCGATCTTCTGAAGAGCCTGCGACCGCGCGCAAACGCAGACGACGATGCCAGGATCGCAGACCTCTTGGAAGCCGTAAGTGTGATGTGATGAGTAGCAACAGCCCTCATTGCTGACGTCGTTGTAGGTCGATGAGGAAATGTCAGAGTTCCGGCAAACAAGAGCCCCATCAATGACTGACATGGACGCCAATGGTTCTCAAGAAGGTTGCGAACTGGGCACTTGGGACCGTCAAGATGAGCTGGAAATGGAATCGTCGAACCTTCTCGACGAGGATCTGCACATCAATGATCGAACGCGTGCAACGGGCTTTGTTGGGAGGAACTCCGAGGTTCAATGGCTGCGAACTGTGGCGCTGGCACAGTCGGAGCGCACACACCAAGAAGCCAGTGGAGGCTTTTGGAGAAGAGGATCGTATGTACCGGGCATTGGCAACGAACAGATTAGTTCGTACACCTTTTGGACCGACAGCGAGAGCGTGGAGAGTAATTTCTTCGTCGACCCGTACGAATTGCCACCACTGGAAGTCGCCGAGAGGCTTTTGGGTTGCTACATGAGCAAGGTACACGACTCGTTCCCGATCTTACCCCGCAAGACTTTTGAGGACCAATTTTGCAAGTATTTCACAGCATTCAAGAACGGGAACGCCCCAAACCTCAGTCCCAAGTGGCAGGCAATCCTCAATATCGTGTTCGCCATCGGTGCAAGATACTCGCACTTGTCAAAGGCTAGCTGGCGAGCGAACGAACGCGATCATGTCATCTATCAAGCGAGAGCCAGAGCGTTTGGTTTGAACGAAAGTACCCTCACGGGTCATTCCGATGTTCCTCAAATCCAGAGCCTTGGGCTTCTTGCATTTTATTGGTTGTCGGTAGGACAAGTCAGCCGGTAAGTCGGCTCCTATATGGAACCAAACTTCCAATTGGAGGTTGCTGATAATACGACAGGGCCTGGGTGGTTATTGGGGTAGCCCTCCGATTCGCGTATACGCTTGGTCTTCATGTCCGTAATGAGGATCCGTCTGCCACGGCGTCCAAACGAGAAACACTGATCCGTACGTGGTGGAGTCTCTACTCGCTCGAACGAACTCTTAGCGTTATCACTGGCCGTCCGAGTATGATTGTGGAATCAAACTGCTCTGTGCCGCTACCGATTCCAATAACGGAGGAGCAAATCTCAGAGGAGCTGGAAGCTGCGTACCGGCCACGCAAGGGGAGTTCGAGTGTGGTGCCCATGAGTCACAGCTGGTCCAACGGGACGGTTGACTTTCCCCGTACACCGGTAGGACTGGGTGCCACGGAGGCAAACTCTGGATCTTACTTCAGGGCCGAGGCCCAGTTATCAGTCATAACTCAGAATATACTCACGTCGCTGTACTCAGCATCCGCCCTGACGAGGCCGTCCGGGGACAATCAGCACGAAATGACCCAGCTGGGTCAGCGCCTCGATCGTTGGGTGCTGTCCCTCCCCAAGGAGCTCAACTTCCAAGACCCCGTCAGCAAGACGTGCAAGACGTTTGCACGGGAACGCATGCTTCTGGGTTTCCAGCTTTGCAGCGCCAGAATATTGGTGGGGCGACCGTGTCTCACAACACGAAAGCAAGCCTTGAGAGAAGTAAATGAAGCGAGCTTTGCGAGGCGGATGGGCAACAGCTGTATCGAAGCGGCGAAAACGGTTGTGGACTTCCTTCCGGATGAGCCGAATGCTCGATTCATATACGACCAAGGTCCGTGGTGGTGCATCATCCATCACCTCATGCAAGCTGTCTCCGTGTTCCTGCTTGGCCTGTCAGATCCTTCATGCGGGCCGCAGGACAGCGCGTCGCTGATGCTTTATGCAAAGAAGGTACTTTGGTGGTTGCAAAGCATGCAGGATCCCGTGGCTGAGCGAGCTTACCATGTTGCTACGAGCTCTTTTGAAATGGCGTCGAGACAATATGCCGTCGGCGCATCTGGTTTGTGGAGGGCGGACTCAACCCAAGGACGAGTGCTAGAACCAACGCTGGACCCCGCGATGGCAGCTTATCCGCCGCAATTCGTCCCGCAGGAAACCGCCATGGCAACCTATGCAGCGTATGACACCGTACCAATAAGCGCAACGTTTCCGGCATACAGTGGGGCGGCTTTGTTCAGCGACAATTACTACATGGCTCGATGAGGAAGCGTGGGCGTACTGGGAGAAGGGTTGTTTGGAACGTGTGTAATTCGGTCGTTGCCCCGAACATGGGAGCGGCCTCGTAGTTTGCGTTTTACTCTGCTTGTTGGCAGGGAGCTCTTGTGTGATACGTAGTAGAGGTAGCATGGGTGGCGGCGTCTGGGTTCATAACGGCTGACTAATGTTTCGACGTCATAGGGAATTATCAAGGGGAGGAGTCGCATGCTGTGTCCGTCAACAACACAGCGCCCCATTCTATATATGCAAATACACGAGGGGCTGGCGCATACATCACATCGGCGCAATGTTGGATCTGTGCGGTCTTCCCAGCTAACCAAGTCTCGCGACGAGTAACGCGCCCCTCGCCAATCAGCAAACGAAGCAGAGCTGAATCCAGAGAAGCCGTTCCTAAAGGTGGGTCTTGGTTTAGCGGTATATGTTCCGACCAAGGTCCGCGGTGCTAACCTTGCCTCGGGACAGAGGTCCGCTTCGAACCAAGGCCCGGTAACTGTTATTACATCAATCTGAGCATGCACCATAAGCCCCATGTTGGTGCATGCAGCAGCGCGTACTTGTCGGCCGCACCCGCACGTACCCAGAGCCAGGGCTGACTACCGGTATCATTGCTCCGTAGTGTGTAGGATTGTGGAGTGGGGTGGACAAGAAAAGATCATGCCACTGGAAACTCTGGATAGGACGGCACTGGTGTCCTTGGTCGGGCTTTTGGAATTACGACAACGTTACTGCTTTTTTATATAGTACAAACGTGTGCCCTGGTACTGCATGGTGAATGTCGTATGACGGGCGTCTCAGCCGTCGCCATGTCCGCAAGGCCTTTTGCGGCCTATCGATCATGTCTGGCGCTGACTGTGCAGACACAGAAGCGAGTGGTGAGCGGCGGCGTCGAGATAGCGTGCACAAACCAAGTACGAGTGTAGGGGTGATTGTCTTATCAGTGTTGGTTAGAATTGGTATGTATGCTGTATTGATTGCTGCATTGACTGAGAAAGTCTGGAGGTGTTTATCAATGATGCATGCACTGACGTGCACTTCCTGCCTATTCTGTATCTCTATCCAATATCAACACGTCTGGGTGGTGATACAGGGCGTACTCAGCATCTCCATGAAGCTTTTCCCACCCCAAAGGCCGTCAGTGCGGCCTCCCTTCTGCGAAAGATTTCTCGCTCCTCAGGCGATAATCACCGACGGAGCGTATGGCATTACCCTGCCACTTTTCCTCATACGTGACCGGTGGAGGCGGGGTGTCCTCGTGGGCCACTCTTGGCGATGGGCTTCTGGCCCGTTGCGTTTTGCTAGACATGATATGCAATTCCCGGCACTATCGAGGGATGGGAACAATCGCAATCTGCACAAATGTTAGTGAGTTTTGACGATTTGATTGAGTTGCTACGCACCTGGTTGCCAAGGGCGATGGAAATCCTCGAACTGTCGTGGTCCCAACCAAGATTGAACTCGCCATCCACACTCGGGTTCCACTTGCTGCTGGGACACTGATTTGCGCGCCAGCAGGCTACTGGTACTTCGCGCTTCTCCACATCCCACACCGTGACGGCGTCTGGGCCAGCAGCGGCGAGCAAAGTCCCGTCTGGTGAGAAGGCAATCTTGAAGGCCTGGCTGTTATCGGTGGTGGACAGTCTACGGACGCAGGCAAAGGGCTCATTGGCATCCCATATGCGAGCATGTCCTGATAGCGAGCAGGTCGCGAGAAGCGTCGAGGGTAACGAGGTCCCATTGGTAAGGGTGCTGTTTGCGGTGTGAAAGCGGAAGTCGAGATCGTTGGGGTATTGGTCAGGATACTCGTGGACTTGCAGGTTGATCGAGTCGTTGGGATGGAGGATGCCAAGGTAGTACTGTTGCTCGCGCATGCCTAGCGCTGCGATGACGCCGGACGACGTGTCGTACTTGATGGTCTCCCACGTGATTTGGGTGTCCAACGTTCGCTGGGTAGTCAAGGATTCGCCGTCGACGTCGTATATCTTGAACAGCTCGGTGCCACAGACGACGAAAGCGGAGTCGCTGATCCAGTAAGCGTCGTAAATCTGTGTGGCGGTGAAGTCGGTCCATGCGGGGATCGAGTCGCTGTCGTTTTTCCAGATTTTAATGGAACCCTTCTCGCCATCTGTGGATATGGACAGCAGCAGCTCCTTTGCAGGATTCCATCGGAGGGTTGTGACGAGCCCAGCGGTGGAGGATATGGCGTGTGAGGTGTCGCCGACAATCTTGATTAGCTTGTCCATGGTCATTTTCTCGCCCACTTCGTTGACACACTGCTCTCGGGCCGAGACGGTGATTTCGCCTTCGGATTGCCAACACAGGGCTGTGATGTCGAAGCTGTGGACTGGCAAGGGCAAATCTGCGGTCACGACGGAGATGTCGTCTTGGTGGGTTGTTGTTTTGGCGACGTTGTGAATCTGCAGGATGGACTTGCCGGCTGCGAGGAGGACTGGGGCGTCCTCGGGCCCCCAAGACGTGTGCTCGACAATCTTCTCGAAGTGTTTGGGAGCGGGTATAAAGGTGGTTGCTGGGGTGAGGTCTGTGATGTCGTCGGTCTGTATTAATGCGTCGGCGCCAATGCGCAATGTGGATATGGGTATGTCGGTGACGGAGGGGGACTCTGCCTCGGAGGGCGCAGGCTCCGAGTCGGCTCGCACGCTGTTGACGCTGTTTGTGGGCTGGGCGGCGCCGTTCTGGTCAATGTCCATGGCGTCTCCGTTGACGTCTGGCTCTGAGCGTTCGAGGCGTTCGAGGCGTTCGGAGCGTTCGGGTCGCGGTTCGACAGGGAGGCCGTTGGTCTTGGGCTGCTTCTTCCGCTTGACGCCCTTTTTCGGCGGGGGCTCAGGGACGAGGCCATTGGAGGCTTCTGCGGCGAGCTCGTGTGCGGGGATGCCCTTGTCGAGGGTCAGGAGGACGCCATTGCGGGCCGAGTAGGGGCGGCCGTGGTCGGTGCCGAAGTTGTACTGTGTGTCGGTCTGCGACAGTCAGCGTAGGTTGGGGGGTAGGTCAGAAGTGCGTAGGGCAGAGGGGAGGGCATAGATCAGAGAGGGCGTGGGGCAGAGAAAAAGGTCGCACATACACGGGAGGCTTCAGCGCGCAGCTTGTCGAATTCCATGCCATCCTGGAGGATGCGAATAAGCGTATGCGGGGGGACGTTCTTGGCAAAAGGGACGACGTCAGGGTCGCGCAGCCAGCAGCGTGACAGCTGCGATGCTGCGTTGCCGAAGCCTGCCTCCTGCAGGTAGCGCCAGACTGGATGGGTATGTCAGCAGGGAGTGTAGTGAAGGGAGAGTGCAGTAACTACAGTGAAGAGGTGAAGAGGGTGCAGTGAAGGGAGAGTGCAGTAACTACAGTGATAAGCTGAAGACGATCGTGTGACTGGAG